>JAGVSQ010004372.1:0-19554 GCA_022683975.1 Rhyacophila evoluta
ATGCCGAAAGGCGAAACCCGGGTCGCTAACAGTGATCTCACGTATAGAAGTTTACCAGTTTTAAATAATTCAGAATTTTAACCAATTTCCATCAAGCACCATCAGTCGAAAATATTAATTAATTAAGAAATTAATTTATTAAGGCGCTGATGATAAGCAGCTTAGAATAATGGAGTACGATTCTTCCATGATTCTTTAGAGCATATGTATAAAAGTATGGTTATTGTGAAATATTTCTTAATGACAATACTTTTACTTTCATTAAACCTTTCTGGAGTGATAAATACATTTCTTCAAGTGCTATTTTAGACTATAAGTATGATTGGATATCAATGTGAAAAATCGTATTCATAAATTAAGCCCTCTTTAGTAAATGCCCAAATGTTGGATTCCTTAATTTTAATAAAAAAAACGCATTTAGAAAATCGTATTTTTATGTAACACTTTCGGTTTTAACGGACAAACCTCACGTTGCCCCCGCATGAATCCGTTATATCAAGGTTCTACTGTATTAACATTCATCCAAAACCATCAGTTGAAATAATTAAATCAATAACTACACCCATTACAATTGGTTTAAGAGTTATTTGTCTGACGTGTATACCTTTCTTTTCCAGATGATGTCTTTGGAATTGATGAAATCACCATGTATCAAGGAGAATGGAACGATAAAGTCTATGCAGTAGCCGGAGATGTCTTAGATGGGGTAATTTTTTATTGGATATTTTCCTGTATAATTTTTAACAAGCGTGACATTAACAACGAATATTAAACCGTTAATGAATCAGCACAACCAGAGATTGCAAATTTTGTGAAAATGAAACTGAATTGGATCGAAATTTTGAGTTTTTTCATTTTTTTTAGGTCTCACTGTAACTTGAAATTTCTATTGTCCTACATTCTTCCAGAATTTTTTGTTCATATTTTCTTCTTTCGGACATAGTAGGACGTGAAAAATCGGAATTCACCTTAAATTATTTTCGAATTCTGCTTACAATCCCCAAGCACAACATCTGGGGGCTTATTATCATTGATTTTGTCAATGATTAATGGTACATTTGTGTTTGTTCACAGTATCTGTACGATCTGCTGATGAATATTCTGGAAGAGAAGGGCATCAGCAATGATTTCGCATCAAAGCTATCAGACTACAGCACAGCCTACGAGCATTCAGCGTACATTGGTTTGTTGGAAGGCTTATCAAAATTCACAACAGGAGCAAAGTGAATGAATGTATAAACTGTATGCGATAGAGTAGATCAGCATTCAAATATTCCATTATGTAAATGTTACAATCTATTATTCAAAGTGCTGTATTTGTGAGACGATTACAATAAGTTTATTGCAATAAGCTGGATGTTTATTATCGACAGGCTGACTGATTTCCTTTCGACATGTTTAGTAGCTACCTCCAAAGCATTTTTCATCTGTCAGTATTTGATTGTTGGTTTGTATTTTAGTTATTATAATAATTTTAATAAAAATAAAAACAATTTGTTTCATAATCTCATTTTTTTTAATATAAAAATCTCAATTCTAACAATTTTTTCTGTTTATAAAAAATAATTAATTTGTTTAAATTTTTATTACAGCAGCGATTTCCAACCTGCAGGCACGGACTACTGCTAGGAAAGACACTAAAATTTAAAAAATAATGTGTATTATATCTATTTAAAAAAAGATGGGGAGGCGTAGTAGCAAAAAGGTTGGAAACCGCTGCAGTTGACAACAAATCAATTCTTAGGAAACATACCTTTAGTTTGAAACAGCATATCTGTTGAAATTGGGAAACGGCAATATGAGTGTAGAATCATATTGCTGTTTCAAGGTATATTATTAAGCTTTTAATGGCTGTGTTTATCACGCTGCTGTTGGGTTAGGAAAAAGAAAGTTAACCACAGTATATGGCTGTTAAACAGGTGTCATAATAACCATTATATTACAGTAATAGAAATCAAGTTATGCGTGAATACTCACTTTATAGCATTTTTTAAGCACTTGGCACAGAATTAACTGTTTTTTTTTCACAGTGAATTACTAAGTATTCAAATCATTTAAAATATCACTCAGTTGTTTCACATTAAAACACAAAATTGGAAATTTTGAATTTATTATGGTTTCACGTGCAGTGTTCAATTTTTGTTAGTATATCAGAATGAAATTTTGGAATTCACATAAAAAATGACAAAGCATTTGAATATTTGATGTTATGTTTATTATTATAAAATTTATTATAATAAACTAATTAATATGCGGTAAGAAATGATGCATTATTAGAATTTAGGGCCAGCCCTATGGAAATAATGGAAATAAAAAATTGTGTTTCTGTTGTTTTTTGTGATATGAGGTGGACAATGTTGCGTTATTTCTTAGAATATCTTAGTTTAAGAAAATGCTGCAATGAATTCTATTAAACAAAGTTATTAAAATTACAAAAATTTTGAAGAATTTTAAGTAAGACACCATATGATAACAAAATACAATACTCATTCAATGATGATGCTTCACAATCGATATCCTCTTGGTTAAATTTAGAGATTTCTTGATTACCCTGAGGAGGAAGAAACAGGAAAGATTATAGTTGGCAATTATTTCAATGGCTTGGTAAAACAAAATAATGGCAATATAGTAATGTGAAATTAATTACTCAGTTATTTTCACAATATTCCCATTAAATAATCAAATACTGCCCACCAGCTCATCGGATACACATGATGTAACAAATTTAATGTTTGGTTAGAGTTATTCTGATGTGTGAAAAGAAAGTGATCATGTTAAGTTATGCAGTAGTGCTGGAACTGGCTGGGGATGGAATTCTGGTGTCCCAGAACACTGTTAGGTTAGGTTAAATAAAATGTACTCTGCGGATGCAAAGGGATTAAGAGATGTAAAACAACTCTCAGGTGACAAAAAATCTTGGAGGACCCACATGGTGGCCATATGTTTATATAGAGAAAATAACAGACTTTCAACTTGAACGAACAATTTTTTCTTTCGTATCCACTCAACTTATGGAGTGCATGAAAATTCTCTTTATAGCCAGTTTTTTACGTTATAATGGCTTTGCCAAAAACACATTTGTGATATTTAACAGTACAAGATACCGAAATATATGAATTGTGAAGCATCTGCAGCATGTGGCTACCAATGATGTGTCTTCATTTTGGCATGAGTTCTCATATAAATGAATTATCAAATTGCATATTATGGTAACCAAGATACAATCTATGCCAGGTTTCTCAAAATATATCTAAAAATATCCTTACTTATTTCTTCAATTGATTGAAATTTTCAAAAAAGGTAATATGATTTTATCCTCACTTATAGATTGATTAAGTCATGAGTTTTGTATCTTAAACTTAAGAAATGTAAAAACTAATCGCAAAATCTGCAATACTGAATATTTTACAAATGTCATAAAAATGTATAAATATTTATTTAAAGTAAAAGTAAACAGTATAAAACTTACAATACAATTAATATATTTACATTTATACCCAAAACATTACAACAATCATAAGTTTTGTTAGATGAATAAAAATAATTTATAAAAAATTTATTATGCGGTATATTTTTATATTATTTAAAACTACGTAATATTGTAAATATATGAATAAATTTAAATATCAATTGTACGGATGACATGATCAACACCTACAACAAGGACATAATTAAAATAATTATTCGTTGGTTTATATATAAACAGCCAAAACCACTTTCGCTTGGTCTTTAAAAACCGTATTTAAAAATCACATCATTTGCATGAATACAGTTGAATACTGCTAATTTTATAAAAGTAATATAATACTATATATATCTTGATGTCATTAAATGACTTCTAAACAACCATTAGTGTTAACAAGATTATTCTATTTATTGGACTCATGGAATAATACACTAAATTAATGTCATCTTTAAATATGATAAGTTAAAACATATTCATTGAATTCAGCAACTAAGCAATACTGCCCCCATAAACCAAAACCCTGTGAAATTTTGAACATAATATCAATGGCATGATTTGAAAACCAGCTAACTCCACCCATGGACTAAAAACCAATTTCGATGCCATTTTACTCAGCTTGTATTTCCTCTATCAAGATTCACAAAAAAATTGAAGTATACAAAATCAACTGCACACACCAGCAAACTCCACACAGTAACGTACACATCCAACAAAGGTTTTTGTTGCTCCTGAATATTTTACACAAATAGAGTTGGCTGGTTTGCAGATTAAACTATCAATATAAGAAAACAAATAGAAATTTTAGTATACAAGTCATTATAATATATTTTTTACTTCTGCAACAATATTTCGAAGCAAAAACACAGTATGTCATATGCGTTTGCTGTCTTATTGCTTTTTTTTTGTTATTTATAAGTTATAATTATTTAAGACATTAAGCAGCAATGAAGAATATCATAAATTCGTTTTCTCAATATTGAACTTTTGCCATTAGCTGCATTTGTGCTTTTGTATATTCGTTTTAAATTCTATAGTGCAGATTATTGCGGGTAGTTTTGAGAATCTTAGATGGAGATTTTGTGCAAATAATTTGTGTATATCTACTGCAAAATGGATAAATGATATTTGTTGTCATTTCCATTTGGTTATACTAAAATTAAGTAAGGAATATTATGTCACCCGCTATTTTTATTGCTATTCGAAGGTGATTTTAGGGTTGAAACTCTTTAAGGGCATCTGTAGCACATGTTCTGGCAGTTCCAGTGTCACTGAAAGGCTTTTGATACAACAGAATAAATCTTGATTCATCTGTATATCTTAAAATTGTACTTTCGTTTATAGACTGTTTTGGAAAAATTAAGTTTCAGTAAATGTTATTTCAAATTACTTCATATATTAGCCGAGCAGTCTTATTTTTAAAAAACACACAACACACAGGACGGAATATTAGGTCAATATAATTAATAAAGTTAACTAATTTACAATACAGTAGACATTTACTTCTGAGAACTGTAAATTACAGAAGGTAATATAAATAATTTTATAAAAATACTTTCAAATGAAATTGACCAGTAAGAAATAGTGATATTTAAATCAGAGTCCACTTTTGGAATGAAATAATAAATGACTAAACTCAAAAGAAAGATCAGACAGGCCAAATTATGCCTGATACAAGTATCCTCAAGAGGCGGGAATGATCAAGTAGAGACATTAAAAAACCATTATTTATGTTAAACCCAGAAAACACGATTAATACATACTTAAGTTCAAGAGTGTGGCTAGATCAATTTCCAATTGAATTCTGGTTTAAAATAATTCCTTAACTATATCAAAATAAAGTAGATGTGAATTCAATCAATGGCTAATTTTCCATACGACATTTAATATTTTTATTTCATTTCCAACGGTGATAGTAAATGTACATAGGGCCAGTAAAACACCAATGTCTAAGCCAATTTTTTGATTCACAAAGCGTGACTCTTTCAACAGAAGGCGCTCACTATGTTTCGATATAAATTTTGTCATTACGGTGTTTCACAATATATATTATTACTAACAGTTGCCGTGCAGATAGGTGTCTTATGGATTCATTTAGACACAATAAATAATATCAACATTTCATTCACTTTGAATTACATCTAAAAACACACAAGATTTATCCCAATCAAAAAGATCAAAAATAAAGGACACACGGTATAATAGTGAATATGTTAAAAATCAACAAAACACCCACTAATTCTTTTGATGTAATAATCAAAAGAGTTATAAAAATAAGTTATAATGCCAACTGACGGTGCTTGATGGATTTCATTTAAAATTAAAAATAGTATCAAATTTTTAAACTAGGATCTTAATTTGGATAGCTATTTCTGACCTATGTTCAAGCTGTAAACATACTAAGGAATACTGACTCTTTCAGTATTGTTTTTAGTTGAGGGTTTTCGTGAGTATCCTGTTATCGGATTATGTTTGATAAAAAATGGGAAAGCCTTAGTGAATTAATGTCGGTTGATAATGATAACATCAAGTACCATTCAACAATCAGCTTAGAATACAGTATAACCTCGATATACGTACTTTGGATACAACGGTCAAAATTTCCGGTCAAATGTGAATATTATTAAAAACACCATGTTAATGTTGAACATGTTTAAAAACAAATGTGACGCTTGTAAACAATGTTCTGCACTAGATGACTTGTCATGTCATACCTGTCGCGTCACACTTGAATTCAAAATTTTTGAGAATTAAAATTCATTTAAAAAATCATTTTTTTATTATGTTGCGAGATTAAGAATTTTACTCCCATAATTAAAGTGGCAATGAATAAGTCAAAAAATGCTTTAACTTGAAAATAAGTATAAGTGCATATTTATGGATCATTAATAAATGGAAATGCTTAAGTGCTAATACCTACATTCAAAATGCTCTGGTTCATAAATTGTGTTTACAATAATAACAAATTATATTTCTTATAATTCTGTGGTCAGTTAAAAATAATGCACAGAGAAAACTTTTTGAGGTAATTAATATTATTTTTCAAATGCCATTTTGAACCATAAATATGAACAGATGTCAACAAAAAAAATCATAGTCATAAATTGAACATTAGTCTAATGAAAAAACGCATTCTGAAAATAATATTTATGTGTAATGGACATCTCACCTGCATTAGTCCGTTATATCGAGGTTCTACTGTATGTATAAAGAAACCCTCTATAAATAGATACATGGTTCATATTTGTATAATTTACATCCTAAACATAATTAACAATAGAAATCACAAAAAAAATATGAAACAATCATCTCTGTGCTTATAAAGTATAAGAAAGTTAAATTAAATATATAACATATGCATTTATGTGAAATGTATCTGTAAGTTATACAAATCTAATATAAATGTTATAGTAAAATAACACTCACGAAGCACTTACAAAATGAATGGAATACTTAGTAGGTTAGATATAAAACAAAAGGAAATACTGATAGCAGTTGTATACTATTATTCCACTTTGTGAAAGTCAACAAACAAATTAATACGTATGTTGAGTATTTAGTTTATGTTTATTATACCAACCTCATAAGTAAAAATGCAGCTAATGGCAAAAGTTAAATTTTGAGAAAAGAGAGTTTATCATATTTTTATTGATGCTTAATACGTTTTAATCCACAGACAAAACTAAATAAAAGCTTATAAAAACAAAGTCAACGTTTCTAAGCAATAAAACAGCAAATGCGTTTTTGTATACTGTCTTTTTACTCATGAATCTTGTCTTGCTGTATTCTTGCTTCAAAAAACTTGCAAAAGTAATGAATGTATTATAATGATTTGTATAGAAAAATAAATGATTTTTTTTCTTAAATTTCTGAAATGATGTTGATAATTTCATCTAATATATATATTACCCAATATTTATTTTAATTTATGATTTTTTTCCATTAGCTGCAGTTTCGTTTATAGGGGACAGTATACATCTTTATTTATATAGCTATTATAAGCCACTCTTGATACTTCAGTGGATAGTGAGGGCACTTGTGAATTATAGGTAGTGAGTTTGAATACTGTTATAATAATTAACCTAATATAAAATGAAACATCCACAAAATGTAGAGCTCCATATTCTCAACTTAACAATTTATTTATTTACAATTAGTTCGAATGTTATTCGCTGGGAATGATCGAGTATAACAAATATAAATGCTAACTATAAATATTTACAATATATTTATTTATATATGTACAAAAAGGAATGTACAAATCTACAGGTCCCCATGCGATTGGTCTGGTAAAAATATCAGGGGCGTTCTTGAATTACCTAATATATAATAGGTAGAAAACTGTTATTATTTGTTATTGGTGTCGAGAGGAAATGGTAAAACTAAATAATGTCAATTTTTTAATCGTCTGTGCAAGCTGTTTTTCAAAAATTCTTGATCGATGGAATTTCATATGTATTCGCAGAGGATACGGTCAGACCATTGCAGTCAACTTGGCAAATGCATAGTATCTTAAAATAGCATTTATCTGTACATTTCAACTGTTTTAGATGCCCGTGAAAGAAACTTGTGCACAATGGGATAATTTTGCCGCGTGTCAGAGCCAGCTTTTTGATGTAAGGAGGAACTGATAATAAAAGCTCAAACAATTCGCCTTATTCATACGCAAGTAGTCATCAATCTCTCGGTGTCAATTTCAAGTAAATTTGAATTATATGATTTCACTTGAGAAGCTGCTTTAATATCGACTCCAGCTGCCTTGCCAACATTTTTTCATGATGATCCAATTCATAAATGAGCTAAATTTGTTAGAATAATAGAAAAAGACAGTGAACGATATACACATGTTGGACCAGTGAGGTTAATATTGCATGGTTAATTAAATATTATATCATACACACTATCAAGCTAGCATATTTAAGGTGCCAATTTCGTATCCGCAATATGTTGTATGTAGTGTAAATCTCTGGCATACTGCCAATATTTCTATGCCTAACTATTATTACTGTTCTCAATTTTCAAACGTTTTCTCCGGTCATCGTAATGTTCATTGTTATTAGAAGCATTATCACTGTTTCCGGCGGAGGCTGAATAACTTGACTGATTGCGAGGTTCTTCTGCTTCGAGGACTTTAATTCGAGTTCCATATATCTCTGCACCGTGAAGAGTTTTTCTCGCGTCATCAGCAGCTTGCACTGATGCATATTTCACATATCCAACGCTTTTGTGCCGAAGAGTATAAACATCGATTAGGTCACCGAACCGTGAAAATGCATCATGAAGCATTAGCACCGGAGGAGGTTGAGGCTGGAATACCAAAAACCATCTTCTGGCAACCGGATCATCGATTCCGGCCAAAGGTTTAGCGGGGGGCAATTTTACGCTGCAGAAAGAATCTTCACTAGTGTTAATCCTTTGTGTCAGCGTACCAGCAACCGCAGCTTGTATAAGACTACTGACCTGCGAAATACTCTCTGTTAATTGAACCAAATCTACATTCTGTGCTCCTGATAGAAGTGCAGTCTTTATATTTGATGTAACAGCATTTAATTCGGTCGGCGACTGCCCGTCTCTTAGTGATGAGTGAGGTCTATTTATATCATATTCAGGTTTAACAACCAGCTTCGTTCCAGGAGGATATTCAAAGCCATGTAATTTTTCTTTTGCATATTTGGCAGATTGGTGACTTGCGTATGTTATTTGCGCTACTCCGATATTACGTCTCGTGTCGACTTTAAATTGGCAGAAGTCCAATCCTGGCACAATATCAAACAACTTACAAATCTGACTCTGTTGACAGGCAGGACTACATATTACACTTAGCCGGGTGTAAGGTTCGAAGTTGTTAACAGCATTACTAACGTGACTACTCACCGACTGAGACTCAAAACTGTTTGAATCACGACCAGACTTATGTTTTTTCGGCTCAGCGAATATTGCTTTATATCTTTTGTCTGCATTTTCATATGCATTTGCAGCTTCTGAAAAATATCTATATTTAACATAACCATATCCTTTACTTTCTCCACTTTCTCTGTCCTTGATAACAAATGCTGACTCCACTTTACCAAATTTGCTGAACTCTTCTTGTAAACCAGCCTCGCTCATGGTTTTTGGAATCATCACAAACAGGCGAACGTACTTATTGCTGTCATTATTATCGCGTGCCTGCCCTTCATATTTGCTAGAAGCCACCATTACTTTGATAGGTTTCGTTCCGTTGCTCAGAGTTTTACCGTTCATATCTTCTAATGCTGTGGCCGCTTCGGAAGTCTTTGAAAACTTAACATAAACCAAACCTCTGCTCTCACCAGAGGCGCGATTTTTCACCAACCAAACATCGTCGATCGTTCCATATTTTGAGAAATGATTTCTGAATTCTTCTTCCGTATGCTCTTTACTGCATAGTATGAACAGTCTGGAATATGGAGGAAATTCGTCCGAGGTTTCATTTTCATGTTGACTCCTGTTGAATCTTCGTTCCGCCATAATCCTTGACACATTCACTTTCCAAATATTAAAATGTTGTTGAAGAAATCACTTTGAGATTCACTATTTAAGATAACGTACGAGTTTTATATATGTAAAACGCTTCCCATGTTGACGACTTTCCAATGAGCCTTTTTAACAACAAGCGCATCAGAATAATTTAATAATAAAAATTTTGATGTTGCTGCCAATTGTCATATTGTGTCTGTTCAAAAATTTGAAAGTTAGAATCGACCCTGTTCTAAAATGTAAAATAAATACTTGTAAAAAATAAAAATGTTCATAAATATTTCATAATTCGATTTATTTTTATTTAGTTGCTCTCAAAATTGATGCTATTTTCAAATTGCATCAATTTATCTGTTTAGAAGAATACTTTTCATAAAATATTTAGCTGCGAGATTTGTTTCCTTTGTAAAATATAGCTGTATTTTTGAATAGCTGGTTCACTATAATAATTATTTTTAGTTTTATAAGATATAATTCTAAATAATAATGAAACGATTCAAATTTTGTTATAATCTTATTTTAGATTGTGTACTAATAATTTGGTAAGTGGGAGGGTCACACTAATATATCGAACAACTTAGTTCATACTTTGTGGTCTATGGCAGTTATTAATGATTCATGTCACTTGGGTGCTCGATTACCGATTGAAATTTTATTATATTATCAAATACATTATTAAATACGTCCTAGAAAATAAGTCGCCCGAGTAATATATAAAGCATTGATTGTTAGTGTTTAATTTTATATCGCAATGACAATTATGTGATTGTTGACATTAGATTACGCGTATTGCGATAATAGCCCACATCCTACCAAAATTGGAGCTTGAATTGAAAAATGTAATTGGAATGCCTTGTAGTTACACAAAGCAATTGAAGATGGGCGTAAACTTGTGCTGTGTCCTTGTTAAGTGATCTTTATAGTACGGGGTGCCTTACAAGATGCCTTGTAGCCTTTTTTGCTGCGTGCGGCCCGGGACTGAAGACGTCAGAGAACTCGATTATTCACACTGCTCATTATCAGATATCCCCAGTGAGGTTTTCGTTTACGAAAGAACGCTAGAAAGATTGCACTGCCAAAGCAATAGGATTACGGAGCTTCCGAGACAGCTATTTATATGTCACGAGCTCAAGGTTTTGAATGTCGGCGACAATGAAATACAAGAACTACCGTCGGCCATATCAGCTTTGATGAATCTCCAACTACTCGACTGCAGTAAAAATGCGATATCTACGCTACCGGACACGATAAAGTGCCTTAAACAGCTGCATGTTTTCGATCTTAGCGTGAACCCTTTAGAGAAATTACCGGAAGCAGTTACGAATCTGATTTTCTTACAAGAATTGTTTTTGAATGATGTGTATTTGGAATATTTGCCGGGGAATTTTGGCCGCCTCACGAATTTGAAAATATTAGAGCTGAGAGACAACTATTTAATGATTTTGCCAAAGTCTATGGTTCGTTCCGCCGAACTTGCGCGGTTAGACATAGGCCAAAATGAATTCTCAGAGTTTCCAGAAGTGATTGGCAAATTCTGCAAACTCCAGGAGCTGTGGATTGACTGTAATAGCCTCACCTCCATTCCGTCCGTTGTTGAGAATCTTACTAAATTAGTTCACCTTGAGGCGAGTAATAATTTAATAGCAGAAATCGCACCAGAAATATGTTCCTGTGAAGACCTCGTTGAACTCTGTCTGTCGAATAATCAATTGAACCAAATGCCTGAGACTATTGGCAGCTTGATCCATCTTGTATCCTTAAAACTGGATAGCAACAAGTTATTTACCTTACCAGAAAGTATAGGTGATCTCGGAAACTTGGAAGAGCTCATGCTGACTAGTAATTTCTTGTACGAATTGCCCTCATCCATTGGTCGTTTGAAAAAACTGCAGTGCTTAAATGTTGATGAAAATATGTTAAAAACCATACCTCCAGAATTAGGAAAATGCTCATCACTCACTGTACTATCTTTGCGATCGAATCGATTAGGATTCATACCTGGAGAAATTGGCAACTTGACTTCATTAAAAGTCCTTAATTTAGTTCGAAATTCACTGCAAAGTTTACCGCAGACTCTTCTAAACTGCGGCAGTCTAGTTGCTCTTTGGCTTTCTGAAAACCAAAGCAAACCATTGGTGCCAATGCAATCTGAAGTGGACCCGCGCACCAGGCAATTAGTACTCACCTGCTTTTTGTTCCCTCAAGTTGCACTGACAGGACCAGGAGACTCTTCAGGCAATGACAGGAAATCATACATGTCAGATGCACAAAATTCTGCTCGACATATTAGTTTCGTTGATATGAAGGCGGCTGCTAAAGGAGCTTTGGAAAAACCTGGACAGTTGCGAAGAGCACCTACTCCTTATCCGAAAGAACTGAGAGCTCTAGCAAAACACGTTCGAAATATACAAAAAGATCCCGCAGAGGAATCATTATTGTCCATGCAAAATGCTGTACATATTAAAGCTGCAAAAATTACTCCGACTCTTCAGCAGCGGTTTGCAAGTAATCACAGCATTACTGGTGTTCGCAGCGTCGGTAACGACTGGTATGATACGTCCACAGAAGTCATACAACACAAAGAAACTGAGACACCTTTAATAAGTCCCAGTTCGGAAAATCCTTACGACAGACCCATCAGTTTGGAAGAAGATAAGTCATATCAAAACCTCGATCAGACATTGTATTCAGAAAGTAATGATAGTGCTTATGGTGGTTATAATGACCAATTATGTGTCAGAGTGGATGAAAATCCGTATGGGGATTCGGTGCCTTTTTCTCCTAATACTGTAGAAGACAGAGTTGATGGTATTATTCAAAGAACTTCCCATGATTTATACCAGTCTGGCATACCGAAAAACTTGAATCCGATTGTCATGCCTTCCTTTGATACTCTATCAACTGGCAACCGTAATAGCATATCGAGCAATATGAGTCAAGGCAATCAAATTTACGCCAGAACTAGAGAATTATATGAACCCAATCATTCGGAAAACTTCAACGGAAGTCCTGTACCGTCCGTTCAGGGTAATATAAATAACTCCGGTAGAGTTTCGCAAGAAGGAATGTACGGCACAAGTTCACCGTATGTGGAGACTTATGCTCAAGCGAAAGAAAAAATCTATGGTAGTAGACGGCGGGACGATAAATATTCGCACTACCCTGCTTATCAAACTAATGCCACTTATTATGTAGGCCCTGCGAATATGAACCGACCCACAGATGCATTGGGAAATTATTCATCTAACGATACAAATCATGGGCAAGTATATTTTTCTAATAAAAATAGTGTCAGTCCAAACGGTAAGCCTGTATCTATCGATGATAGGAAGTCTGATAATGGAGTAAACCAACTAAGCGTCAGTTACGTTCATCAGAATAATGCAAATAGTAACGTTAATGCAGATACCGCTTATGACACGGCGAGTGTCTCGTCCAAGCATGGAATGTACGGACACCCTAACAGTGCACCCTGTTATAACAATTACAACAACATCTATGAAAGTATGCCGAACTCAAATACTATTCTGAACCATTCTGATCAGCAGTCGGTGCACAGTGTATCCCCTTCAAAATTAAACCCTCCGCCGTATCACATCGCTGCCACTTACTCTAAGCAGGCACATTTCTTCAATGCCAACAGTTAGACTAGATTATTTTGATAACTTGAATATACAACTATTGTACAGTTTCAATATTTTGTGATAAATGTATTTATTCATACAATTTTATAGCTCGATCCTGTATATAATGTAATTTACCCATCTACCCAAGGTAGACCATAATATTGTCATCATTCATTCAAAATTCAGTATCTTTACATACAGCTATTTTGGATAATTTTGGGGTCCATATTTGCAAGTTATTATATTTCACAAAAAAGTCATAGATATATAAAAGATATAGGAAAATATAAACAGTGACATTAATCCTTTCAGGAGTGATATTTTTTATTGTGCAATTCATTTTGATACACGTCAATACAACATACGGTAATATCCTAACTTTTCAGAAAATGTCTTCAGAAGTATCCGATAATTATTAAAATGGTCACAAGTAGTATTGGACGTAATACTACGTCTATATTCCTTTATGGGTTAATCTTTTGTACAAACACTACATTTTTATATTGTTGATTTCCATTTTTACCACGCGGTATAGTAATTATACTTTCCGTTAGCTATCATTTACATTTTTATATTGCAGCAGTGTCAGGGACGATATCTAGTTATAGAGAGAGGTATGTAATGAGCTGTTGTCTGTCATTGTGTGCTTGTTTTTAATTCATTAAATTTCTTATAAAAGTATTATCAGTAAGAGACATTTATTTTCTATCATTTTAATGACTTGAAAATCAATACATTTACCTAACCACCACCACCATATTTACTGAAAATTTATCTTTTGTAAATGTATGCTTGTAAAATGTTGAAAATAATAATTTGTAGTAAAAGGTCTCACACAACTGCAGAAGAATTGATTATTAATGATACAGCGGGGTGAAATCTTTCAAGCCTTCTGTGAATAAGTTAAAGGAATAAAAAATGGTAGCACAAATAACATGACTTCTCCATATCTCAAAATTACGTTGCCATTCATGGTGAATTTTGCCTGAATTATGATGATAATATATCTTGACAGTATTGTACAACAGACTACAATATGTCATAACCCACAAATTCAAATTTTGACACAAAAAATTGCCTTCAAATATGATAAATTTTTAAATTAACCCAACCTTTATATATTGCGACTGACTCGAAAATTTTACTCCCAGCTCACCACTGAAAATAAAAAATGTTTCTTAACCAGTAAATTGCTTCATGATATAATTAATCCTTCTATTACTAATGAATGTGCGTATTGAGGTCATGCTAAAATGGCAGCTGTGCATATGACACATATTGTCGAACTATTTTGTTTTCTAATAAATTAAAACAATTTTTATCTCATCTCCCTGTGTCATCTCTTCATTATGTCAATCTTTAGTCAGCATAATTCAATAAATCACACAGTTTACCGTGTGAATGAAATTATCATGAATTTTGATTAATTTAACTAACAAGTCTGTGAGTACAGGCTCATGATGCCACTGTACTTTTACATGTCTCTAAGGTTACAGCCATTGAAGGAGTAGTCTTGCGTGAATGTCCTTCAAATTTCATCTCGCACATGGTCTATTTTGGAGTTATTTTTTTCAGTTATGACAATAAATCATCGTCAATGGGAAAATACCTCTCACATGTAGAAAACATAATTGTTCGGGAAGAGTAAAAAACTGATTTTTGAAAGTTACAGATTTTTTTTTAAAACATCAAGAATACGCTTTGTAGTTTTAGATTCAAGAATTTATGTTCGCAAATAAAAACCTTAAAACTTGGATTGCAGCTTAGTCAATAGCTCCTATGCAGATCTAGAATACATGGGATGTATTTCAAAATCATATTTTATAAATGACCACAGAGATGATGCAAAGAAATATTTTTTATTAAATAACAGTATATTCTAACACATCGGAGGTCTTTGATAGAGCCATTCAAACTCTATACAATGTCATATTTAACTCATTTTTGTAAAATGCATCAAATAGAAGGTATTTCTCTATTGATGATGAAATGTAATATGCTGAGTCTATGACACCATTATTATATTTAATCTAATTTGTGTTGTGTATTTGATGAAATTTTATTTTTTTACCCATGCACATGAGAAATGGCCGCTAAAATATGTACTAAACCTGTTACAATATAATTTTACCCAATAAGTTATTATTTTTGAATAACATGCGTGTATTGAGATGTGCACGTTGTGCGCAAAATATTTTTTATAATTTTTTTTCAATTTATTTAAAAAATGCCATATTATTATTTATTTTTTTCTAAAAGGTCCAGAAGTTTTAAGAATTTTATTATTAAATGTATAATAATTATATAAACCTTTGCCATAATAATATTATATTATATATTTAAAGTAATGAAAAACTATCTGTTAGAATTTTTATTTTGTATACATTTTTTTTTTTTACGAAAACAGTACAAATATTTATCCTTTTATATTAATTAAGGTTTAATTCACTGTATAATTTGTTTTTCTTTAAATTATAGTTTTTAAAACCTCTTTCAATTTCCATTGATGGTTTTATACGGTAAAATTTTGCTATTCTATTCTGCTTATATCTAGAAACACACTATGAGTATAATAGTTTTTATGTGATTCCGCTCAAGACAGGGAAGACCATATATCATATATTTGATGGACTCTCAAAAGTACTTCAACCGACCAATGTTTCAAAAATATTTCCATATGGTATCCAATTTATTTTACACTTCTTTATACCTACTTCTCCATAGCTGTTGATAAAACTAATTTATCAGAAGAGCTACAAATTAATTTAATCATAAAAATGTAGGATATTGACACCTAGCATCTTGAGAAGTTGACAGTCAACCGATCCTTGTGAATAACAATATCATCATGCTATGAATATCCAAACATTCCATAACCAGAATGGGCGTTGTAAATATAAAAAATCATAATTATGTGAAAAATATAACTGCAATATTATATACGTACTAAACTGCATGTCCTGTACATGTGAAACTAAAATCCAACAGTGAAAAGTATTTATGAACAGCCGAAAATTATTCAAAAGATTTTAGGCTTTCACTGTAGTAAGTTTTCAGACATTTTTGAGAATGATACTTAAATTTTATCCATAATTTTGAATAAGATTGTATTATAGATATGATTATAGATAATTATATTCACTTATAATTGAAGAATTATTAATATACGCCGACATTCGTCATTTGGGTCTCACATGCAAATGGATCGATAATAACTTAGTGAAGAACTGTCGTTTTTTATCGACTAATTTTCCATTGCTACAAACGGGAGTGAAAAATAGGAAATAGATGATACTTTAGGGTGTCTTTATATTTTAATTTCTAGTGTCTAAAATGAGTGGAATAGTATTTTTTTATCTCAAGCAAGCCACAATATTTTGATCCCTAATACATATGTAACATTTAAAAAAATGGGTATTTACTATTAAGATATGCTGTGCCTCTGACTTACGATATAATCTTGAAAGGACTTTTGCCGAATGCCAAACATTAAAATTAAATATCAATTATTCACTGTCCATTCAGTCACATATCTTTATAATATGAACGTATAATATTGTATTTCAAATGACTTAATATTGTATTAATCAGACTATGATATGTTTAACATGAAACAATGGTGACATATATTTTTACTTTCAAAAGAAGTTAAACTAAAACACAATTTTGATAACATCTCAATAATTAAATAATAAAGTATGGAAATTTAGATATGTTATTTAATATATTGTCATCAGAATGAACAAAAATTTTACACATTGACTGACTCTACAGAAAAAAAAATTGTTTAAAAATGAAATGGTGTTGGAATATATGAAGAAAAAAGATTAATTTTTTTAGTATTTTTATACATTTTGTAAAATGGAAAATACTATGGTTTTTACAAATAATTCTAGATGTACAATTATAATTTATAACATTTAAGAATATCCTTATTGCTGCTTACATCTGATGAAAAACACACATAGAGATATAAAATTGGTACGAAAAAATAATATGCAGTGAGAAATAATTTTTGTATTTCATATTTTATCATCAGAAAATATTGTTCATTTTTTTTTTCTTCGTGTTGAATTGTTTCTACTATAAATTTGAGATCGACACAGGATTACTTTGAGTGTTGCCGTTTATTTTCAATTATATTTATAGTGATAGAGAAACACCTTAAATATTTTGAAACCTATTTAGGTATAGAAAAATTTATACGTTTGCCTAATTTACATCTGGCATTTTTCAGATATTTTTTTTAAACAGCATTTCATAAAATATTCTTGTTTTAATAACGGATTTAAATTAATGAATAATTTGTAATTCATATTTCAACATTAGAACTGATACAATTTGTATAAATTGATTTAAGTGCGATCGATTTATTAATATTCTAAAACATTTTCTGTAACCTTACTAAAACGGTGCCAAATTTTGTGTCAGCTGCTCTTGCATTTTTTGACTTCTTTTGAATCCTTTCAAATCTATTACAGGCCAAGGAGTACCCTGTGGAATAGTACACCAAGACCAAATGAAGTGTATCAATCTTGATAAACTTATCCAGAAATAACCACATGTTTTGTCTGAAAACAACAAATCTAAACTCAATTGAATTTATCGCAATATGGTAAAACCTTGATATAACGGATTGATGCGGGCAAAGGATTGTTCATTAAAGCTAAAAGCACATTATGGAAAAACGGGTTGCTATTAAGAAAATAAACGGCATAGTACAACACCAGTGAAATTTCCAGAAGAGTTTCAAGTTTTTGCACTTTTGAAGTATGCAACTCTTTTATAATCGACTATCAAAAATTACAAGACTAAATTTGTCTGCTTTTTCACTTTCAGTCATGCTACCATGGTCACCTTCATCTACTTGTAACCACTGTAAACATATTCCTTGGTTATTTCTTCTCCACCATTATTCTGTATTGCTTTACAGAAATCAGGAACTTCTAACTCTTCTAAATCTGTCTTTATCTTGGCCGTCAAACAAAATCTTCCAACCATTTTCCGATGTTTGTATTTTCACTTCTTTACAGATATTTGTCTGTTGTATCGAGGTTTTATTGTATTATATTAATTTAAACAATCTACTGTATAAACAAGTGCTCCATAACCTTTTTTATTTCAAGCCACAATTGGCGTATTTCGCAGCACACTACTAGAAAAAAATAGAAAGCAATGCCACCGTTGCATTTTTCTTGTTTTTCTGATATTGGAGAAATGTGCCACGACACAGGGGTTGTGGAGTACTGGTATAAATACTACGCTAAAATCTTGTTTTATCATTTAATATAGTTCATTTCATAATAAAATCACTCTTTACAAAAAAAGCTTTTTTGAAAAGCTCACACCTTCAAGGCAGTCTTGTATTATTCCATAAGGGAGACAAATATTTATGCCAATATTATACCGCCGTGCTCTGTCGCCAGCACATATTTCTACGCACTCTGCGAGACGTTCATAAACTTACTGCGATATTTATAATTCGCCGTATATTTTTCACGGAAAAATATTTTTGTAAAATATACTATTTACTTGTTAACATTTAGTGTCTTACCATATTGTTATATTTTTCGAAACTATATAGATCTAGTTTACTATAGATAGACTAAATAATATAATCAAATAGCATTTAAATACACTAAGACATGCACCACACATATTAACGGTATTTTATATAAGACTAGATATTAATATACACATTTCTATTATTACGTATGTTTGGCACACGTTTTTCTCTTTAAATTCTTGATGTATTGTCAAAAAAAAATTCATGAAGCCATTGACTAAGTATGCTTATAAAGCAGTGTTATTGTTTACTCTTAACAATTATAACCAAACTCTTACTGACAGAATATCATTATAAAATAAATTATCGATTCTATTCAAGTAAAAAAATTGAGTAGGCATTATTAAATTTAACCTCTTTAGTGCTTATGACGTATATATCCGCGAGGCATAGTGCGTAAC
>JAGVSQ010004373.1:9286-19554 GCA_022683975.1 Rhyacophila evoluta
TTTGGTTATAATGATGTATTTACGTTACAATAATACTTCAAGATTTATTTTATTGTATAAACATAGCATTTATTTATTTTAAACAGTGTACCACATGAATTATGATCGCATATGCATTTAGTCAATTGCAATAGTGAAATATCACTTAAAAAATAAAACAAGACGATCGTTCAACCATTTGAAATCAATGCTCCTTGGTGAAAAATTGTAAATATTATAAATTGTTCTATAAATATATTAAAATTTCGCGCAAAAAATGTTAGCATTCTAGTCAGACTCCGATCAATTTCACAATAATTATGTATAGGTTAAAAATTTATGTACCATTTAATATCTTAATTTTCATTCCATCTCAATCTATGCCCAAATTTGACTGAAGGTATCGTGATATTTCTGTTGCATCATTATCGCGTCGGATATGATTGTATTGTGTGAGTTATATTTGACGGTTAAATTCCATTGACTTGTTGATTGAACCAAACAAAATGCACATCACAAAATACAGGGTGGTCCGCGTCCATCCAACGATCCGTTTCGATCAAGAGGTGTTGTTCGTCAGAGTAAAAAGGACGCGAGAGATTTCAATCTGGGATTAGATATTCTACTGATCTATTATATCGGCGCCCTTATTGTGATGTGACAGCGGGTGGGATGGATTATCCTTCCGTACTGGACATACGACATTGTTGGCATGTCAAAAGTTGCCTTTTTACGGTTTGAATATTAGATTTATGGCAAGGTGTGCGTGTGAAATTTTCAGGTATTCAAAAATAAATTAGACTTGGCGAAACGTGGAAATTGGGCATGCGGTTTCTTTGTGTAATCCGTAAAAGGATCGTGATTGTCTTCTTTATATCTTCATATTATAACTGAGTCATCTTTATGGCAAAGTTTTTGTATTATTTGAAACGTAATAATTTATGATATGCATTAATCTTCGATTTTATTCAATCCACATAGATTTATCAAAGTCAGCGTTTCGAATCCTTTTCCCTCCCACCTCCCAACATACACATTCAATATGCTTCTTAACGGACAATTTAGAAAAGTGACGACGGTAGTCGATTTTTTCTGGGAATTCCCGTACTATTTAATAATCCCCATGTTTTCATTATTTCCCGAGAAAATGGGAAAAAATACAACCATTTCAATTTTTTTAACTCTTACTCTCTATAATGGTATCCCGGTAACGTGATTTTAAATTTCTCGTTTCCAAAAATATCCTAGAAACGTTACTGTGAGCGTTACAAAAATACACTCTTTCTTAATTCAATTCTTAACATTATTTTTATTTTGATATATAGGTGCATATGTATATGTTCCAAATTACAGCAATCGGCAAACTTTCGTTTTAATTCTTAATCATTTCCGTTATGAGGCTTGTGGAAATTATGGGTCTCTACACCCTGAAATTTTAAATATTGATTACGAGAGAATTTGTCGTCAAATTTTAATTATTTAACCCATTGGATGGTAAAAGCGCGCTTATTTATTCACTCGACCACCGAGGTGAACGTAATAATTCTGCACAAAACCAAAGATTACAAAATTATGACTGTTTTCTTTTTTGTCAAATTAAATGAATGCATTACAATGCCATTAGTTAACCAATTACGTTAATAATAAAATATTAAGAGTAATTGAGACGGAGAGATGATTATAAATGCCAAACGGAATAATTCTGAATACTGAAGATTTTGGAAAGAAAAAAGGACGTAACTTACATAGAACAAATTTTACAGTAGGCGCAAATATTAGATAGGTAGGTACAATGTTGAAGTGCATCAAGACTGAAACTGGTGTTTTATTTACCCAATCTTGAAAATTCATATTTCGTACTTCCACCAAGATCTCATGGTTTCTCGTTATAGGTCTCACGTTATCTTAATATTTTTTACGTTAGTCCAGCTAGTTAGTTAGTAATTTGTAGTGAGGCAATTTGAAGGCCCCAGGCGCGCGCCTGGTGCACATATACGTAAATCCGCCACTGATAATTGAGATTGATAATGAGAATTATTCAAGAAAAATCAATAAAATCGATGTGGTGGAAGTCCATTTTACTAGCTACAAATTTCATAGGCCATCCTTTTTTCAAACTTAAATGCTAAATTTTGATACAAATTTGGCATTTGTAGTTAATATCATTTTGATTGAACGTGTAATATGTCTTATGAGTTATGATTATTGAAAAAAGGTGTAACCCTCAGTCATTCTTTTCTACAGTCGATATGTATGTATGCATTTAGCAAAACGCTTCTGTTCCCATCTGTCGTATTAGTATAGGATTGCGCTGAACGTTCATCGTGTCGTAGGAGCATATTTACAGGATGAGACCACCCACGATACGCTGCCTGGAATAACAGAGAAAAAAATGAAAACAATATAATTTTTATTTACAAACTCATTGTTTGCTGGGCGACTTCACAATTTCATGCGCGGTGACCTTCGATTGTCGATAAACATAGTTTCCATTGGCGTTGCAGGTTGGTGAAAAACAATATTACACACATAAATATAAATCATAATGATATTTGACAGTAGCATGCTACGTAAGTTTTGAAAAGGTGTAGTTACATAATAGGGCTAATTTTTAAATATAAATTTAGGGAGGTCAATCTTCTTTATAGCGAAGTTCATGGGACAGTAGGAAATATTTAATCATACTCAGATTTAGTCGTACCGAATATGAGAAAATTAATTTCAATAATAAAAGTTAAATGACAAGGAGGTGAACATACATTAATGGAATTAAGCTCGTACTTCTTTAAGACGAAGTTTTATTTAGTATATTATGTAAGAACGTGTGCTTAGATCAGTGTTTCTTAACCTTTTAAGTGAGCCGCACCCCTTTGAATCTGAAAATAAGTCTCCGCACCCCATTGAAAAATGGGCTCCGATTTTTTCGATGTAACAATGAGCGACCTATAACCCTAATTTTTGTATGAGCTTCAAATAACGCGCTATTCTAATAACGCGGTCCCGACATTCGCGTTATTGTGGGGATTACTGTAGTTTTCAAATATTCTATTATCAATATCTTAGATGAATCAAGAATATTTGTTATTTTAAAATTTCGTTACTTCGGTATTTATAAATATTCGATTGCTGGTAAGTGTATAATATTGTACATGCATATGCATAAATTTAACTTTCAATTCGTTTACTCTGTTTATTGTACTATGAATGCATTTTTTAATGTATACCCATCCCTTATCTCCTACCAACACTCATCCTACGCCTCTGGTGGCTACCTAATTACGATACTACCAGGTGATTGATGTCCTTCAAAAGTAAAAATACATACTGCACGGTTTCACGCTCGCAGCGATAAACCAATATGTTGCTAAAATTAAGTACCATAATATTCTACACTTTATTGGACTGTTTACATTCGCACCTAAGCATCATATTTTTTATTTGTACTTCACTTTTCAGGTTTAAATTATCAAGTTTACCAAGCTAAAGAAAGGAAAAATAATTTTAAATAAAAGCTTATAAAAAAATGCAAACGATGTAAATCTACTCGTAAATCCGTGGCATGGATCATATAAATAATATGCAAAATGGAAATGTATAGCAGGCGACTCATAATCACTGTTGTGGTTTTATTTTTAACTGAAGCATACATAACTCACGATATATTTATTGTCAAGCATTGTTTTTAAGAATATTTTATTCATATGAATATTGGCGAAGTTTGAATTTCGCTTTGTAATGAAATTACGACCAAATATTACATTATAATTTAGGTAGGTAATTAAATTTTCTTGTCTGCTAGAGATGTTAGGTTTGAGCACCACAGCCGTTTAAAGAATCATTGTTATAATGTATGAATAGAAATAAAAATCATGTTAATAAATTTAGACTTTTAGTCTCTCTTTATAAATATATAATTTCTAAATTCTTGGCATGGCAGATATCTATCTAGCTTGTACATTTGTAAACATTTTTCGATGTATCAGGTGATTTCGAAGATATGCATTGTGAAAATATTGACAGATGGAATACGGTAGCTTGAGCATATTTCGAGTGGATGGATAAACAAATATTGAAGCGGAACTCTTCACAATTTTTGCTTACCAGTGCATTGTCAACAAAACACCACAGTCTACACAAAAAATATTCAAAGTCAACATGTAACAAAAAATATATTTACTCATTGCTTCTGTGTCTATAAAATCACAAAATAGCTACAGCGTTGGCCAGGTATCGGCAACTTTTTCAGACTCTCATTTTTAAAAATAAAGAAATACACGATACTAACACCTTATCATCATCATATAAATAGTGAAAAATGGTTCTTAACTATCAACTTCTGACAATAAACACGAAAGCTTTCGTTTTCTGAAATCTGTAATAACAGTAAAACTACTAAATTTCGTATTTTTGTAATCGACTTTCACCCTAACTTGTGGAGATAACCATCTTAGACTTTGTTGGTTGCTTAAAAGTGAATAAAAGCTACTTAAAAATGATATTCGTTCGAATATGCATTGATATTCTAATTCGCATAACTCCAGAGTTGCATAAAATCCACACAGAGAGGTTTTTTTGGAATCTAAATTCTAAATAGTTGGAATTCTAATATTTATTTGCGTCAATATCTGTTTAGCTTTGGCTATATTTTGTACTGCCAATTCTTGATGGAAGTTACTAACGTTTGGTACTAACATGACGTTTTGGCAGTCGGTTGGTGTGTGTATGTACGATATGGCGAAGCGTATCGTGGACTTGAATTCCATAACTGCATAAAAATGCTTTAAAATTATAACTTACAACACTGGACTAAATGCTTGGTTGGCAACTAGTTTTCGTGGAAAGGAATCTACCAAGTTGTATGTGATGAAAATAAATAAGGGAAACCAGAGGAGGTCTGCAACAAAATAATAATAACAATAAAAAAATATTTCATGAAAGTTTTTTTATTGTACAATAAAATTAGCTAACCACAAAATTTGTGTTCTTCGATTCCTAAGACTTACTTGTGTAAGTAGTTAGATCGATTTGGTTTATTATATTAAAGCCAAATTCTTCACATTGCGATGCGTGTGCTCCATTTTCTGAGGTAGTATGATTAAAGAAAGTTAGCGTAATGTATGTTAATATCTCTTGATATTTGTGACCCAAGGGATATAGTTGTTTATACGATTGATTAAGCCATAGACATTTTATATAATTAATTTAATATGATTATTCAGCCGTTAAAAATGAATTGTCCAATTTTATGGAGTATATCAAATTCTCTTATATACCAAATTAAGTAGGCAGGCTCCGTAATAAAATATTCTTCTGTCATAAAATTAATATTATTTTTAATGTACAACCCTATTTTTGTCATAATTGTAATTACCGAAAGGAATATTTAGTTCAATAATACATAGGTATGTTTTAATTTATTTTTACTTATACAGATACTTGCTATGGATTTTGCATTGTTCGCAAATTCAGCGGGGGTGTTAATTTTGTTTTATTTCCATTCAGCTCGCTACCTCTAAACTTCTGCCATTTCGCAAGAAAACATAAAACATTTTATTATTTCCATAAATTGAGATTTCTTCAGAAACGTTAATTGTTTCTTTACGAGGAAACGTGCTCTAGCATTGCCGGTGGTCTTGGAAGGGACTGTCAACTTGTGAATCGCGTACCGTGGTCATGATTTATTTTAATTTAACATAACCTGATTACCACAAATATCGTAATTTTAATACACGTAATTTTGTAATATGCAACTGGATAAGGCTAAAGAATTGAGATGCCAAACATGGTTGCCATATCATTCGATCTGACATTGAAAATAAGTAGTAATATAACGTAATTCACATTTATAATTACCAATGTATATTGATAAATGAATAATAGAATGCCATACTCGAATCCCATGAAATTTGTATCGTAAAGTATTGCGCTGCTACCTTTGTTACCTTCACACGCTCAGACCGAATTTCAAACAATAAAATAAGACACATCATGATTTTATCAATCAAAATATGATTCCGAACAGACTTTGATATTGCGAATATTCCACTACATCGGAAACCCTGTAAATCGATGGCATTGTGTGGTCTTATATCCACAAATTATTTAAACATGTTGTATTTTATACGACAGTAACACATATTTTGGAAATAGGCGAGGCGGACAATTCGTCCATCGTGAAAATACTTTTAAATAACCATGTTTAAGTAAATTATTAATTCATATTTTAATCTCAATTCGTGTAACGTAAGCAATACTTAGCGCCCAAACTAATGCAGCGAGTTTTGTTATTGTCGAGACTTACAATTCTTAAAATAATTGCGATGAATCTTGTCTTCCGTAACTTATTTGGCGTAAAATTGTCTTAACTCTGATTTGCGCCAATTACTAGGCACTAATAATTTATTCTGCACCATCTACCAATCGACGTTGCTATTTAAGAATTAACTAATCGAGAATTAAAATCTTCATAAGCCGTCCCATAAATCTTACAACCGTTGTTAGTCCGCTCACAAACTTGAGCGAAAGTTAACTTACTGGTTAGCATATTTTCTGCGTACGGACAATGCAAAAACTAATTTGAAACCCCTGCTTGGTAGTTTAGCAGAATGGGATTTGAACCGAAAACCCTTTAGCTGTCGCGTCGAGTGTGATAAATCATTTTCGTTTCCTTCGACGCTGTTTACTGTTGTGCAAACACTCGTCGATTGTTTAGGCTAGAATTCCTGAAGAATTGTATTTGTATTATTTCGTTGGACATTTTTCATTTCAGACAGAACAAAAATTCACAGGTAATATTTGAGATTTGTGACGGGTCGTGTGATCACAGTCTGCTGCCTTTAAAAAAAGCCATAAATTATAAAAATGTTTTATTGTTAACGAACGGTCTTATTAAAATAAATATTATTAAACAGTTACTCCCAATGTCGTCGGACTAAGTTTTCACAATACATTAAGCAGGTGATTTCGAAGATACTTGTTAAGTTATTTCAGCAATGATTTCATTTCTGTATACCGAAGCAAAACGACAAATTTTATTCTATCAAGTATTAAAAATAAAATAGAAATCAAAATACATGAGTACTTCAAAAATGTACGTGTCTACAGACTAAATTTAATGTGGGTATCTAATCATATTTTAATCTGGTTTGGTTAATTTACTCGGACCAGGCTGACGTACGAGTGCATATACGTATTTTCAACAGTAGGTATATTCTGTCTCGAAACAATATCAATTTATTTTCGTAGGAAATGGTTTTATTATATGAACATGACTAATATTGCATTGCTTTAAATTTTCCCCCTCAAATTTTGTTGAAACATTGGAGAACGATGATAAATTCGTCATCACTCAGTATTGTCCTAATCAACGACTTCGTATTTTTAAACATTTTATTACATGTTATTAAAAAATCGTCGATAACCACGACAATCTATCAAGGCTTCAGTATTTCGAGTATTTCTAATAAGTAAGTTCATTGTCTTCACAGTAGAAAATGATATGGTTATACAATGTTTAAGCAAATGATTTGGTTAGCTTGTCTCTCAGTTAATCTTTAATAATTATTAATTTCTTAAAAAAAATGTATTTTTTATATTCTGGCCTTTATAAGTGCGATGAATAAATGTAAATAAATTCACTCTTTAACTACGTGAAGTTAAAGTACTTTCTATAAAATTGTTGAGTTGATCTAAAAAAAACATGCGTAATAAACAGACAACAAAAGTTGCGAGATGTACGTACATACGAGTGTGCTCTAGTAAAGTGTTATTTGTACGAATCGGGCTTGCTAATTACTATGTACTATATCCGTACCATTTTAGAGCTTGTCATAACCGCCAATATATTGAATTATGTATGTTAGTCAATATTATGTAACATTTATTTTAAACTTAACATAAAACGTAAGCCATCGAGAGAATGATAATTAAAATTTCCGAGTTTTATTCCTAACGAAAACAACTTTGAAAAACCATCCTATTGGACTTATTTTTGATGCCTCTTTTTCTGGTCTAGCCTTTTCTAATAACCAGTTTTCTGTTGCGTCGTCTAGGGAGCTTATTGGTCGTTTTTCCACCCAGAATACCCGGAGGGAAAAAAACCTAATTACGGGGTTGTCCAACCTTAATAATATTATTCGGCGATTAAGCCTCCAATCCCTTCTTTATTCTATCATAAACTGTGGTACTTTATGTTAGTTTAAAAGCCGTTGTAAATTGTTACTATGTAATCAAAAAATCAGAAGTTTAATACAGACATTTAGTATGTGAACCATTCAAATATTAAATAAAGATGATTCTTACCATAGATAACTTTAGTAGAGACGGTTTTTAAGGAATGTAATATTATACAAGTGAAAGAACAATACATTATTTATGCACTTATTTAAAGTATCCAATGATATAATGATGAAAAAATGGAGACTCATAAATCGACTGCTAGATGAAGACGTTTACTTATTGATTTTAGTCCACACAGTTTATTGCCATACGTAAGTTTGGTCAACCTTTCAAATGTATCATGCCACGTTTTAGAATGACTGGGAAACGAATAAACTATCTAAATAATTGCATGTATCGTCGCCGATAGTAGAGGAACATGTCTCTTGATTTTTTGGTTTGAGTCACTTGGTAAAATATTGATTTGTTCTTGCGATCTCTTGTATTATCGGTACATTTTTGCGTTGACACATATGTTTATGAAACATGTACAAATTATGTGCAACAGCAAAAATGTGATAATAATACAAGAGATTGCAAAAAATAAACATATACTTTACAAAGTAATTCAACTACAGAATCATGATATGCGTTCTTGCAATATTGGCGACGAAATATTTTATAATCTATACGCGAGAATTATGATAGTTATATGAATAAAATACTAATCAGAAATATGTATATAAATGCGTTCCATCTCGGAATTTATCCATATAGTGGGTATATTTATCCTGGACTAGATTACCAACTAATCGCTCAGTTCATTGAGTATCCAGGATAACCCTCATGAAAAATAATCTACAAATATAAGTCTTCACATTATGAAGATCCATAATAAATATGTTCCAATACAGAGGGTCACGATTGAAATTAATATAAATATAATGTCGACGTTGTTAAGGAAATAGTCACAAACTAACATTTTTTTTTCCAAAATCGAGATTTTGCCAAAATTATTATTTACTGCAATACATGGCTAATAATAACATAATGGCTAACAATAGAAAATTCATAAAATAGCTTCAAATTCAAATTAAAAAACATAAAATAAAATTCACAAAATAACATTTAAAGGTGATTATCTCCCCAGACTGTTTTTGCGAGTTAATGACTAAATCTTTAACGACGACAATATAAGATTAGTGACAAATTATTATTATTTTTGAAATTAGCAACATCAGTAAGAAGTCACTTACAAAATTTGCTAAAGTTTAAAGCTATTTTTTGTGGAAAAATCTATCCAGAAAACATGTTTTCTGTGTACATATATGGGAGCTTTCAGTATATGGAATATTTAGTTAGGCTACTTTATCAATATTAATTGTTACATAATCCTATAATTCTGGAATCATTTCACTGTCGAAAACATTACGCATTTTTCCCATCGGTGATCGGTTCAAAGCGTTGAATGTGTTAACACAAAGAACGATATCGTTTCGAGGTTTACAATTTGATGTAAATAATGTAATTTAGAGAGACAAAAATGTGGACCTTTCGGTTTCGTCGGACGCGGATCATCTGGCGTGACTGATTTAATTATGAGATATTATTTTTTTATTTCCCAGACCAGATAAGGGTTATAAAAGTTTTCGGATAATGTTCTTGATTTTTGTTGTAAGATAATACTGCCTACCCAAGACTAACATTTTGAATCTATTTGTTTTCAAATATTTTTGTGATTAGTATATTATAAAATATTGCTTTCAAATTAAAAACCTACATATTTTAAGAAAAACTCTAAAAATACATGTGTAACCTATCAAACGATTATATATTGCTTCAGAACGGAGAATACGAGTATTTTTTAACAATCCCATTCCGAGTGTGGAGCATATAGATCTCAACGGTGTGAAGATGATCATTGCAGAAATATACCATGTGGATCTCCTCAGTGCCAAGAATGATTACAACAGATCGTTTTCACAAATGTTGGTTGTCTGCTAATTACTCAAACCAACAGAACCATCCAGTCTTGCATATTTAGATATCTTTTTAAATCCAGCCGCGAACCTCTAGGCCAGGGTTTCCCAAACTTTTTCTGCAATGGAACACTTCGCAAACCCGGAAATTTT
>JAGVSQ010004374.1:0-19554 GCA_022683975.1 Rhyacophila evoluta
ATAAGTGGCGTACCGGTGCGCTGTTTCTAAAAACATGTGGCGATGAAGTGGTTAAGATAATTGAAATATACAATATGAAACTTCATTCATTAGTTGTTCAATAAGTTTATTCATTTAAAAATATTCCACTGTACTAAAATGAATCAAAATGTCATCATTCGATATTTCATAACTTAGATAAATGAAATTTTTCACTAGGATTTCTGTCTGACAGCATATAGACTAGAGTAGTATGGATGCAGTGTAGGGATTACAGATTTATTTCAAAACTAGGGTAGGGTTAATCCATACTTCCTACAACCAGAATTTATTAAGTACATAAAATTTAATTTGTGACATGTTGTGTCAATTTGTATAGTTTTCTTAATTTTTGAATTTGGGTAGTGGAAGAAATAATTTATTCTTTCAGAGGAGATAGTTTGTAAAAAGCTCTCGCTTGACAGTCCGCTCCCTTACTTTTCCAGGCACGAAACCTTTAGAGTCGCCGCAGACTCCCGTCGTGGTGTCTCAGCTTTCCCCCCCTCACGAACAGCAAACCAATCACAACAACGCAAACGAGCGTAACGGGCACGCCAATCACGCCCTGCAAAATAATAATTCACACTACAACAATCTGCACCAGCAACAGCAGCAGAGGCCGCTGCAACTTGAGCTCCATCCCACTGCCACGCTCGCCGCCACCACTTATCAGCACGGTGAGTACATTACCACGCTCACGTGAAACCACAACTGCCCATCGTGAGACACACCATACAGAAGGAGCGTTATCAATTTTATATCATAACATTGCCACATAATGAATGTTGGAAAGAATGGTTTAACATAGATAGTTACGAATGGTTGTCAGCATTGATGTTTTGGATAGTTTTTCAAATGAAAGGTCTAACAGCTGCTAAATCTGACAATTTTATTTTCAGTTTTATCCCGGTGCACATATTTTCACTAATATAAAATTAGTTTTATCAACAATGCAATCAAGGCAGCTGGCTTAGTGTGATTTTTTTTATAAATTGAAGTCGATTCATGTTGGCAACCATGTTGAAATTTTTTTTTCAATTTGGCCGATTTTGATAAATTTAAATATTTCTATATGTTAACCTGTATTGTTGTAAACGAAATATATTTTATAAGTACTTCAATTTTTCTACAAGGCGAATGCTTTTATTATTATACATTTTTACATACTGATGTCAATACAACAAAAAAATGTTCAAACACGACACGAATGTGTGCAATATCAGATTTTTTTTTACTGATATTGTTTTACTAAATTGCAAGCAAGGCAACGTAACTAGACTGAGTTGATTTGATAGTTATAACTGTAGGAGTGTGCAATCATAAAAGATTCTTATGGAAATCGTTGAATGTGAAGATTATGTTATTATGTGGAATAAATATAATTAAACCTTTGCATCAATTTTTATAATATGCGAGACGGTTGAATGTTTTTGTATAGTTAAAGTTTAAAGGTTCACAATTTTTTGAAACGTATTCAAAATAATATTATTTATGAATGTTGTTTGTAGGCGTACAAATTTATTTTTTAAGATAGTCTTCTATTATAAATTTACTTGTTCAAATATTGTTCTTTTTTGTATTTGCACATTTTATTTTGTCCAAATGAATAATCAAAGATGTGTCCATGATTTGAATGATTAAGAAATTGAATTTTCCATCTTACTTTCAATCTATACGTCTAAAATTAAATTAAATGTCAAGAATTATATTTCTTTTATTAATCAATGCAATTATTTTCTTTTTCTAACTATATTTCTAATGATATATAATTTAAATGTGTACCAAAAAATTAAATCAATTCAACAAATCCATCAATTATGTTTTAAAAATCTCCAATTAAAGAAAACTATTCATTTTTAATTACTGTGCACTTTTCACGTTTTAGGTGCTACATTAAAAAAATCTTTGCCATCGTTTGAATCAAATCATGTATCAACAGTTTTTATATGAAATATTTTTTTTGTATGTCACTGTACAAAACTTTTTTTGTTTCGCTATAATTTTTGTAATTTTTATTTTGCTGTTTTAGTGAAAAATATTTATATGAAATCACCATACGATTTACGATGAATAATATTTTATAATATTCTAATGTAAATTGTACTGGTTCTGATTGCTTTTCATATTAGTTTTTTTTTATATATACAAATATTCTTCAACTGTCGACGTTGCTTTTTATAAAAGAGACGATTCAGTGAAGTCTATTTTTAAAATGTAAAGTCAGCTTCAATAAAATAAATTTTTACCAAATCATCAATTGTTTTATTTGCAATCAGATATACTATTCATATTTTTTCTTGACACGACAGTAAAATAATAAACCAACAAGCCAGGAGAGATTTTTTTTAATTAAAAGTGCATTTATAAAAACCCTGGCAAATCGATTCGATCGTTTTGAAAGCAATCTTGTGATTCCTGTATTCAGGTTTAGAAAGCAAGAAAATTTTAATTTATGAACCTCCTGGGCCATAATATTTTCTATTGTAAAGATTATGTTACAATATCGCAGATATTCTTATTGTGAGACGACTAACGTATATGTTATGATAATTATTGGACTTTTAAGCACTTCTTGTGTTTTTCTATTAATTTTATTGTAAACCATTGTTTTTTTACACAATTTGTAAATATTACATTTAAGAAATATTATTGTATCGAATCATTTGCTGCATTATTTATATACATTATTTTAAATGTCAAGCTAGTTTGCATGTGTTTTTAATATTTGTTACTGCCTATTTTATAATTTTTGCAGTATCCTTCAACCGTTTTTATGTCATTAATTATCAATTAATCAATCTTCTCAATCAATCAATTTCAAATCAATTTTCAAACATATACCTTTTCAACAGTTGATTACTGTAAATAATAATTTCATGTTTATAATGGTGAGTTGAAAAATATATATGAAAAAAATAGTCATTACATACAATTTGCTCGGGGTAGTAAATTCAGTGTATCGTGGATAAAAGTGATACTGTGTTTCAAAAGTTTCACCTGTTTCAAAAGAGGGGTAACATGTATTCGACAGTTTATCCCACGCTTTTTATGTAACGCTCTCTGTTTTAAATCATTGTCTCTGTAATTTGATTTTATCATTAAGTATGTATGTTTGTTTCTTAGATGTTGGAAGTATTTATTTAGTATTTTTACACTTTAACTGTATCGTTTTTATTTAATCTTATTTTTTAGCTATTACTGTAATCTCCTTGTTAGAAAAGTAAAGAAATTAAGTAACAAGTTATAATTGAACAATAAAGATATTTTATTTTAATTTATTTTTTTATTCTTTTGCTTCCTTAAAATTTTCATTTGCTGATTTATTTTTTTCACTTCATCCTTCACAGCTTTTACGTAATTCTTTAGAAACACACAACCGACAAGTGTTTGTTACATACATAAACAATACATGACAGAATCCATACGTGAGTTGATTTCCGTTTTCTGTACACACACACTTAATCAATAACTGCACGATTTTGGATTTCACCACTTTCACATTGAGAGAAAAATCTTAAAGAATAGAAATCTCTATGGTTGAAAGCATTCACCATTTTCATGTTTATATATTTAATAAGCATTACATAATGATGTAATTTTAATATTGTGCTTCTTAAAAATACTATAAATAAGGAATTTACACTTACAATACAGGATGTTTGGTTGGAATTGAAGGATGGTTTGTATAGTAATCTTGTAAAATTTAGGTAAATCACCTTTACCACTCATGCGTTATAGACGACGATATCAATGGGAATGCGAAATTAAGTCAGTTTTAAATTAGATTAGATTACTTCAGAATTTTAAATGGACAGGTCATTTTTTTCAGACACCAAAAATTCTGATCCACATAGTATTTTATTTTGGTTTACCATACTCATTGCAAAAGAAGCATTGGATTTTTTTTCATTTAATCAATACACACTTAATCAATAACTGCACGATTTTGGATTTCACCACTTTCACATTGAGAGAAAAATCTTAAAGAATAGAAATCTCTATGGTTGAAAGCATTCACCATTTTCATGTTTATATATTTAATAAGCATTACATAATGATGTAATTTTAATATTGTGCTTCTTAAAAATACTATAAATAAGGAATTTACACTTACAATACAGGATGTTTGGTTGGAATTGAAGGATGGTTTGTATAGTAATCTTGTAAAATTTAGGTAAATCACCTTTACCACTCATGCGTTATAGACGACGATATCAATGGGAATGCGAAATTAAGTCAGTTTTAAATTAGATTAGATTACTTCAGAATTTTAAATGGACAGGTCATTTTTTTCAGACACCAAAAATTCTGATCCACATAGTATTTTATTTTGGTTTACCATACTCATTGCAAAAGAAGCATTGGATTTTTTTTCATTTATTTGATGATTCTATATGTACTCATTCATTTATAATAATAAATCGCCATCTTAATTAATGTAAATGTAGTTTTCAAACTTAAAAAGGTTAATGCATTATTCGCCTAAAAAATTTCACAGCAGATTTAATTAATATTACTCATAATTGAAAGTTTAGAGACCTTATTTTAGAAATCACTTTGTATGAAAATATATTTTAATTGTGAATATGAACTATTATAAAAAAAATACTGCTCGTATTTATTAAGAATCATTATCAACTGACACATCTTATGTGTGAAAGATATTAGTCTATGGTAAGTAAATACTATTTAATTCTCGCCTATTTAGATTATGTTTTTGCATGAATTTAAAATTCACAAAGTATAAAAGAGTTATCTCTGTCCGTATGCCAATGAGGTGAATGGGCAGACAATGTCAAGAAACACTTTCATAGTTGACGTCTGTATTCAAATGTAATGTAAATGAAAACCCATTTACTGTAGAGGAAAAACGTTTTTGCCTTAAATGATAGTTAATTTCTATCAAGCTGGATGTCAAGTTGTCGGAAAATTCTCTAACCTATTGGGCATTCGATTCTACATCTTTTGATTTATAGAAACCTTGCTGGTACCTTATTCGAATCCGCCTCCAGAGTGCGCACTCTAACGTTTTGGTCACTGGAAAGACCATTTCTTAACATTTAATAAATGCGAAATGCTGACATAAAGTGTGTTTAGGTCTAACTTCTTCAATGGCATTGCAACTTGAAAATGGCTAGAAACAGGCAAGGTGTTTATTAAAATTGTTTGTGTCGTGAATTTGTGTTTTTTTATTTCATATTCAGTGAGGAATATTTAAATTGATCTCTGATTCGAAATTATTATAGAGTGGCAGACATCTCAGCATTCTCTTTTGAATCTTGCTGTGAGCAAACCATCTCCAGGTTCAACCACTCTCGAGGATGTTCTCGACTCTCTGTTAGGTCTTCCACCAGCTGCTCCAAGAGTCCCTTCTCCTCAAACCAGTCCGCGACGGTCTACTAGCCCATATTACATACTTGGCCTACAGGTAATTTCAAGGAATTTTCAGCATAGCCTACCGACCAAATTTGATTAAGCTTCTATTGGCATATTTTGTATAATCATATATTATACATATACACTGCATGTGCTGCTTAAGTTAATTATGAAGTGCTATTTCATATTCAGTTAAACTAGTTGGCATTTTATAAAGTTTTACTTAATACGGTCCAGTTCACAGATAGTGTTAATATTTTCATTCTTGTTTAGGGTTTGACAAGTGAGAGAATAGTACAGATTGCTTTCTGGTCATATAATTAATGTGAAATGAGATTATAAATGTTTTTACAGCTGTTAAGTTTGTCATTTCAAGATTGTAATTTTAAATATACTGATGTCTATTTTAAGCTTTAATAAAAGCTAAGATGGTTTTGTAAAACCTAAGATAGTTTTTGTAAATGTAAGTTTATACATATATAAAAAAAATCAAATAATTTTGTTTGACCACTTACAGAGTCGATACAACGAAAGAAGTAACAGTCAAACGAGTAGCCTCCAATTCAGCCTATCAAGCAAAACTGACGATAGATCGACAGAGTATCGGACCGCAAGTCGAATCTCCGGAGACACCTTCGACTCTTTGGAACCCTCACAACAAGATGGCGACCAGCAACATCATGGGAGACGGAGGTCAAGTGCGGAGTCAAGTAGTTGCTCCACACTGGCTCCAGGTAGGGCAGACGTGTAAGGCATCTCGTTCCAAACTTTTTATATATTTATTCTTTATCTTTTCTATGTCTCTTTTAATTTGACTCTGACTGACTTACTGAATAACCTTATAAAATATCACCTAATGAACCAACCGGTACATAGAAGGTAATATGAGTTTTGATACATCGAAATTCTTAGAAAATTTGAAACATTTTTTGTTTAAATACTGATGGATATTAATTTAATTTGTTTTTTATTATCTTCTTTCGAAGATTAAAGTCGCTTCTGTGATCCAAACTCTAGCCATATCAAAGCATATGAATGTAAATGGTGTGAGGATATCCACTCCAGAAATGGAGTACATGGATCTCTGCAATATTTATTGCCAACCAATTGGCCATCTAACCTAACCTAACCTCACCTAACCTCTTGGCTACCGAGATGATATAATAAAATATTATGGAATAAATGCAAAAAAAAACACCAAATAATGTTATTCTTTTGACTTTAATAAAAAAAACTAAAATTATGATTTAATTAATACAGTTGAAGTGGTAACGTATCGCTATTGTGCTATATCTTAACTCCGATGGATTCAAATGCATAATAGCAGGTGAGACATTGATGCGGTATGATGATGCTTCCCTAGCGTAAGTCCCTTAATAATGTTACTTGTTTGCTACAATGGGTGACATCTTGGAGTCCCTGAAAAAGCACATCATAAATATGAAGTACCACTGAAAAATTTATGCAAATTACATGTTTACTTTAATAGGAAACATAATGAAGAACATTTTATTTTGGTTTGCATAAGCTTTCATGAAATGATAAATTCATTTTTAAGCATAAATATTCTTTTATGACATATTTGTGACAGTAGCATTTTAATTTTGAAGGACCAATTTTATGAAAAATATTTATTTACTCGTTAATATAGAATTTTATCGCTGTAATAGATTTAAAATTTGTCATCACAAATTATTATATTTTTTTAATGTGGACTAGGTAGGTCACAAATTTATAAAATGTGATAAACGGCATAAGTAGTAAGAATTAAATTCTAATATATCGCAAAATGATGGAAAAGACTATCACAATTCATTATTATATTTAACTTTCTTTTTATATAAATTTTTTCTTGATCTGAAATCTTTATGTCGTTGCGTTGTTTTAATTTAATATATATATATATAGCATGAATTCAGAAATTCTTAAAGCAAGCAAGCATGGTGGAAAAAGTGTGCTTTAATTGTTGTAATTATAATATTATATGTCTATTATGTTTGGCCTCAAATATATAAAGGATACAATTTTGGATTTGTATTATTAATTGTTTTGCGTAAGCCTGTTTGCTATTAATATAACATCCTACGAATATGTTTTGATTTTTATTATATTATTTATAATGCATAGCTTTCAAATAAATAATAAAATAACCATTCATTATGCAATTGTTGCAATAATTTGCTCCTGCTAAGATTAGATTTGAAATTAGAATAAAGCCAAATTATTGCCAGTATTGTAAAATAAAAATTGTTGCTTTGGCTAAATTGTGGCTTAAAATTAATATTTTTACAGAATATAAAATCTTCTCAAGTAGTCAGTAGGGGAAAAATTGTGAGGGTTGATAAAATAATCAATTCCCACCAAAAAATAAAAACGACATTTGAAGACTCACCAAAAATATGGCATACTTAAAAGGTTTGAAAAAGGTAGAAAAGAAGAAGATCATGTTGTGATGAAACAAATTAAATATTATATTATATATACAAAAACTCATATAATTTTGGTACGAGATTATTTTTACACTATGAAAATTACATTAATCTGTAACCTCTTAAGTTTGCTTATTTCTTTTTATTATAGGTATGGATGGAGCTGATAAGGAAGATAATAGTAGTTTAATATCACTGCCCAAAATCAGATTGCGGGCAAAGTCAGCTGCAGCAGGAAAACACTCATCAAGGCGACAAAGCGAACCAGTAGCAAGCCAAAAAAGTGTTTCTCTGGATAGAAGAGTCAGCTATGACTCGCACATATCGAGGGGTGATCTGAACCTATCGAGGACATCATTGTCTGATATGCAACAATCCAAAGCGTCCTTGAAGTCTATCACTTCAATCAACACCGATGCGAGTGGTGATGATCCTTTGGTACACTGCAGATATACAAAATGTACATCGGCCACAAACCACACTGATGCTAGACGTAATTATAAAAATTGTCACAACTGCAATTACATGTACTGCTCGCGTGAATGCCGTAGAGCCCATTGGGAGAAGCACAGAAAAGTGTGTCTGCACTCCAGGGCTAGTGCACTGTGTCGGCAGATCTTGTCGACGGCGAAAGAAGACAAAGATTCCTTGCACCACATCAGCACCATTGCACAAAAAGGATATTTGTCAAATGGTAGAGGTGTCGTTAAAGTATTCTTCACGAGTCCAGATTCGGCGGAGAAATTTACGACTAACGGCTTTCAAAGTTTGGGAGATCCCGCATATATCACATGGCCTGATCTAGCACCTAGTGAAATGGGACCTGAACTTTATGCTGAATTAATTAAACTATGCAAAAGCTATAATCCTGAGACCAGGCTGGTTCTATATGTAGCGGTCTGTATCATCAGTGAAGTGCCCACGAAAGGGGCAGTAGTTAAATGGGAACGACAACTTGTTTCCAGATGTGCTAAGTTACGATTGAGTAAAACTGTTATGGGAAAAATACCTCATGGTCAGCTGCCATTTCATTTGAGTCCCAAAGCCAAAGTAAGAAGTAAAGATAAGCACCACAAAGATAAAGAAGTAATTTATAAAGCTGAGAATATAGAAACGCTAATCCTCACATCGAATTCTGCAAATTTCCACCGTGGTAGCGATGTTTCAGTTCAAAAGATCCGAGAGTTGAGCTTTCATAATATTCAAATGCAGCTACATAGAAGGGGGGTGAATTTAAAGAGGCACTTCCCGGAAGTTTACTCAAAACTTTGTGCTTATGTAGAAGGAGTCTGCGATAAGTTTACTCCGATGACAGTTTACCCGCGGGACAACCTGACGGGGAAATCATTCATGTGTGTGATTATGCCTGAAACGGAGCCTGATAAATTTCACACGTTACCAACCGACAGCTTAGAATGTCACACGATAGATGTCAGTATTGACCATTCTGATCAAGTGTCTACACCTATGTAGATCGACTTTTTGGCCTATAATTTGCCTCATTTTTAAAGTAAGACCCAATTATACATTCCTGTAAACTATAATAATGATTCATATTATTATTTAATGATTGAATTGATTTTGCGTTCATTCAAAATATATCAAAAAGCTAATCATATTTTTATAACCTTATTATTATCAGGCCTTACAACTGTGTGAGTATTAGCCTCAAGTAATTGAATAAAGTTTTATAACTGCGAGACTTAGACAGATAGCATTATAAAAGTTTAATACTCATAACGGTAAACCGTCCCTCGTAGTTTTTTATTTGTAGAAATTTCTATTTTCTTTATTAGTGTAGTATTATGAATTATTTATCAGGCATATCTAAATTATCTTATATCAATGCTAACTTGTTCCCACAATGAATAGAAATTTACTTTCTTTTTTTCATTTCTTTTGATGCCACAAATCTAATCTTAGGATGCAAACATAAATAAATACTAAATTTAAGTGTATTATTTTGGTTAGGCTCATTCTTCTCTAATTAATAAAAAAAAATATGATTAATATCGATGATTGATCAAAATTTAATTAAATTTGTAAATTACCAGTTAACGGTTTGGGAATGGTCCGATAACTGATTTATATCATTAAGATGATGAACCCTACCATCATATCTTTTTAATATAATACATTTTAGGAAAACTGTATCATCTCAAGATGAATATGAAAGTCAGCTCCGCTGGAAAAACAAAAACTTCATACAGGTAGTATTTTAACTAAGAAACAAACTAAGCAATTCTATTTTGAATATTTTGATGATAGTATCTTCATAAGGGTGGATTTTACATCGATATATAGAAAATTATAGATAAAACACGTGTTGGAATGATCCTAATAGAAGTTTACAAATTACGAATAGTTATGAGTTTAAATACTTCCTACTTCTCTCTTGTGGTAGAGTGAGATTAATTTTTTATTTTATAAAAGATTATCAGTCTATTTTGAATGATATTTTGGTCAGTTACTCCAATTTTTCGGATATCTACAGAGCATTATTATTTTTTCATAATTGTAATAGATCTCATATAGATATTTGAATTAATGTTACTTTAGAATACCACTCATAAATATATAATGTAAGTTATGGTTGCATCCTAAAATTAAATTTATGGCAAGGAAAATTTGTTATTTAAAAATTAGCAATAAAAAAAAAATGATCCGTTGTTGTCTCATAAATAATTAATACAGCCTTAATTTATAACTGGCATCAATCATTATATTATTTTTTAGATATTACTGTGTTAAAAATAAATAAGTAGGTATTTACTTAATATTTGTAACGTAAAAGTGTTTTTTAAAAATACATACACCAAAGACATTTATCTAATAGAATAGTGAAAAAAAAATATTAATAAATAATGTTTAATTAAAATTGTCTTTTGAAACCATTATGTATGTTGAGGTCACTTTTGATAGTCTATAAAGTTTGGCAAATAATAAATACAATTGGTATTTTAAAATCACCAAAAACTTACATGTGAAGATGCAAAAAACTTTCGATGCCTTTCGTTGCATTGAAAATCTTTTGTCTTCCTTACTCTTATTGATCTGGACAATTTTGTAATTAGTCTCTGTGCTGATATGCTGAAAACTAATATTGAATTCTTCTTCTTCGAACTTTATAGTTATAAATGCTCAAATTATTGTTTCTCTGGCAATGTGTATTTCTCACCTTGATCGAGTTTAGTCAGTTATAATTAAAATGCTATAATTGAACACACAGTTATTTCTACTTGTCTTCATACTAGACCGAATCAAATTAAACGTTTAATTTAATAAATCACATCCTATATTATTTCACACTTAATGGATATTTAAGTACCAATAAAGTATTTTTTTATTATCTAATCAACTATGGCAATTACCTGCCATTTTTTATTTATGATTTACTTAATGGTAATATTTTTACGATCATAGCTATGATATATCAGAAATATTAAACACTAATATCATCTATTCTGTTGCAGTGTTTCTATTTCATTACAAATGGCAGACTTGAATGAATGATTTTAAAACACGGTAAACATGTACATTTGTTTGAAGAATGGATTCAATATTAGCTTTTAAAAGAATTAAATAATGCTGTTAAATTATGATGAAAAATACAACCCCCTTATTAATTAATGTATATCATAGTTCAATCATTTATACACAAATGCTAGAAAATTGTAATAACTCGAATAGATTTGCTATAAATTATTATGTGCCAAAAAACATGAAATTTTTAAGCTGTTATCAATTAAATCATACTATATAAATTCAATACTATAAAATTGTATTGCATGAGTCTGTTGGAAATACCCTTTAATAAAATATATTATACTATCTTATAATGTGTACCTATTAATAAAAATAGGAACTGAAACAAAAAAATCAAAACTTGTTTGTTTATTGTGAGGGTGCTGTTTCTAAAAACGAGTATCAGTTTTTGTCAGAGCTGATCGTAATGTTGTATACTTTATGGCACGTTGTTAACTTAAGCACAGGAGTTAACTACACAAACCTTTTTATCATATTCATGTAAAATATTTCTAATGTTAACATCCATCTTGTAAGCCTACTATTATTTAGCCATGACAATCTTTGGCAATTACAGATGTTGGATGGCATCCACATAATATAATATTAACAAAAAACATATAAATTGAATTTAGTAATAAAACCTCAAATTTTTTAATTTAATATCTGTGTTTGAAATTGATCACTGAGGCTTTATCAAAAATACTGGCGTGGCGAGGATCAATGGTGATGGATGAAGTTTGTTATTTATATTCCATGCCTGGGCACAAATCAAAAGATAATTTCCAAAAATATAAGCATTCAAATTAAGTCATTTCCAGTATCCATCAAACTACACCGTTTGAGTGCCTCCCAAATTTATGTTCAATCTGTTTGGACTGCACTTCTGGTAAGCTTAACGATGACTAGTTATGTGATCTTACATTATATGAATTGTATGGTTCCTATATATCATAAGTCCGCTTTGGTAAAATGTTAGAATATAGTTTATTTTTGTTTATTACTTCTTCTTGTAACAATTTTTTGTTTGGATTTGTGCTCATTTGAAATTCATTGCAGATTTTTAAATCCACTTTTTATATGATTTTATAGCTGTTAAGAACTTATGTTATTACGTGAAGTTGCCGCTAGAGTAATATTTCATATCTGGTTTGATTTTGAAGGTAGTGGATGGTATATAGGAATTATAAGACTAATATATAAAAATAGATAAGATTTTTCAAACAATTCTGCTTCATGTAATGTGTCATTACTTACCTAATTACGTACACTATAGTTTTTTTTTAAATTAAACTAATTTATTAAAACTCTACTATGAACAGAATTCTAATTAACTTTAATATCTTCCAATAATTCAGTTATTATTATTTAAAGTAGACTGTAAAATAAATTTGGGAATTTCTCAGAATATCACAAATCATTCAAAAGTTTGCACAGGCTTGGCGTATTTCATATCTACAAATATTGTATCTATCACATTGTTTTAACTTTTGCTTTCGATGGAAACAAGCTGATATATTATAATATTAATCAATGAATCCAGAACCAACCAATGTATCACTGATAAACTGATTCTTTAATCATACGAAGAGTTGGATTATTATTATTAGAAAATAAATTTTGAATCATTCGATTTTATATTTGACTAAAAATATAAAAGCAACAAATGCTTAATTTGAAAGAATAATATTTTTGCATGTTAACATTTTAGCAACGTAGTCAGGTCGATATCGCTAAATCAAAGAAAATGTAGTTTATATTTTTGCTGTGGTATTATAAAAATGTATGCCTTGCTCAAAAATATAAAAAAGCTAGATGAATAATTCGGCTCATATTTTGCTTAAAGGTACTAAATTATTTTTAATAAATTGAAAATGATATATTTCTTATTTTGTATAGCAGGGTTACCACTGTGCCGCATTGACATAGAGTGCGAAATATGGATAAAAAAACATGTTTATTTTCATATCATTTTTCAAGAATAATGAAATAGTTATAACAATGCAGTTTTTGGTCAATAGCTATGCAATTATGAATTAACTTAATGGAATTTAGAATCCACGATTTTTTTTTACGACATTACCGAAAACACATCCAATGAGTGCAGAGATCACTAGTGATTGAAATTCAATTTTATCAATAAACTGACGTAATAAATTCAAATATCAGTTTTATTTCAGACACCTTTATGCATTTTTTTTCAAAACTATTTTTACAAACTTGTAACCATTTTCTTGGTGAAGTGCTTTATTATCTAATATACTCATAAATTGTATTTCCTGGAGATTTTTTTTTGCATAGCTATGTCCTTTTGAATGCAATTACTTGATTACTTAAAAAATGTCATTTGACTGCGTTATGTTAATTTAAATAAAATAAATCAGAAATGAAATTGTTAACACCATGTAGGATGTCAAACTGAAGAGAAATGTGTAGCAAGTTAATTAATTTTTAGTATCATAATGAAGAGAATCACTAAATTAATTCACATTTAAAAAGAAAAATACAAAAATATATTTACTGATACAGATCGTTGAAGATCATAATTGCAAGTGTAAGAGTTCTTAAACAATATATATAATAATAGGATGTTAAAAGTAAAAATAAATATTGAAATATTCAATCTTCTTTATCAACCAAACAGGCCCTGACATTCGTTAAACAATTCACATATTATTATAACTATTGTTACTAGTGGTATTTTTTATTTAGATCAATATTTTATAATTTTGTTATCATCGGAAAGCTAATTCAAATATTAAAAATTTAGATTCATCATAGGTAATGAAACTTTTTTGAATGAATAAAATTTTTCTTGTTTAACTTGTCTTCTTATTTCCTTTCACCTACCTCAAAAACAACTGAATAGAAATGAATTCACACTTCTCTCTTTCGATGCTAAGTTGAGATGTTCGTACATTCCTCTGATTTCTTATAGGTTTTCAAAGTAGGTATTCACACCACCAAATTTATTAAGAGCAGAAGGGTTGAATTGCAGCAAATATTTTTTTTACATTTGGAGGAAGGAATTGAAGGTTTGAGCTATGTAAAAAATGTGTTTTTGATAAGAGTATAGGTAACTCACCAATTAATCCTTATAAATCGAAGACGAGGTTTATTTACTTGGCTTACTTGGCGTGCCATAGTTGGATTTAAGGATCAACTACCATTTGGACAAATCATTAAGTTTGTTCAATAATGGTTGGAACAGAATGATTATCAGAACTTCAATGACTTACAATATACACTCGGATCTCGTATAACACAGTCATATACAATAAGCCCCCCTATAACGCAGATAGGTGCCACGTTATTCGGGGTTACGTTATAGATTATATGGCACAAATGGGCGTATTCGTATTTCGGCTGACGTAATCTTTCCGCAACTTGCGGGTAGGGAAGATCAACGCGACATTTTATTTATTAGTTTTATAAAATGCGTTAAATATAATAAAAACTATTCCGGGAGTATGTTTTATTTCACAAAAAGATACATATTAATATAAAATGAAAATTTAATTTTTAACTCGGTTATTGTCGAAAGCAAAAAAAAGATAAACATCTTAAATTATATAACTATGTATTTAATCACTGTCAGTATCATCTAATATCACGTTACATCGAGACTTTCTTAATACTGCTTGCTTGGTGGATTATCAACTGGATTATTTTCTTTATAGTCGAAAATGACTTTTGCCCGCATTTCTTCGTCAATTTTATAATATAGGGCTTAACATATTTCTAAGTGTTTAGTCAATTTGGTCAATCGCTTTTTTCAGAAATCGTATCGGAGATTACTACAAAGGAGTAATATAATTCGATCTTTTGAAGCTTTAAAGCCGAGAGCAGATCTCTCTGTTTTAGGGATGTACGTTCTGCCTGGCATATTAGATTTTCATATTTTTTGGCCAAGAATCAGGTTGATTATGACAAATAGAATATTTTTGGGATGGCATATTCTAGGAGTGTCCAAATCAAACATGTTAATTAGTTTTTAAATTAGGGTTTTTTGGAAAACCGTATTATAAAAGATTATACCACAATTCCTCTATCCTCCAGTATTATATAAGTAATGTGTTATATGAGGTCCGAGTGTATTCCATTTTGGCATGGATTTGCACAATTAATACAGTGGAATCTCCATTAATCATTCATATCTTATAGTCCTGTAATGTTTTGTGATGGGAGTCATAAAGAATTATATTCTACAGAAAACAGCTTATACGAAAAAATCTATAGAAATAATCACATTATATAAATCTGATAATTTCTGTAAGTACGATTAAATTTTATATATGAATTCATTATTAGAGACTTTCCCGCATTTATGGTTTGTTTTCTTCGTTCCCTTGAAAACCGAAGCATCGAGGTTCCACAGTAGAAGCGAAGAAAACACTTGATATGTAATACAGGTAGTCCTCAAGCCATGTATTCTTCAAAAAAATAAACTAGCTGAGGCATACATTAAATGAAATTCAGACAAAATACATATTATGCGAGTTAAAAAAAAAGAAAATCATAATGTTGTGTAGGAGGTTACAAATCCACGATATCGTTTTTCGATCAAGACCAAATATTTTAAAGTTGCCAACTTACATCTGTAAATTTAAAAAAAAAACAAACAAATGTGTTACTCAAGTTGCACGGTTTTCCACATACATGAAAACCTTCAAACCAAATTAATCGCATAACTCAAGAACTTGGTGTACATCTTTTTGGAGAAGAATTCAGTATTTTGACCCTGGAACTATAAATGTGGAGATAGCTTTGGCATATCGCATTTGCAGTGATAGGTGTTATCAGTTCGCACAATAAGTTGGTGTATAAGAACATTATTTCATTGGGTTATTATAATAATGTAACAGAAAAGATAATTTCTCAACAAGTGGCATGAATATTGGTTACTGATAGTAGGAATGTGAGTGTATGCTACCCATGTGGTTTTGCTGTGCTTCTAAACTATTCTTGTTTTATTACTGACACATATTATTTTGTTCTGAGGAAATTTAAATTAATCTGAAAGTAGGCAGCAGAAGAGTGGAGAATGTTTTGCATGCATAATTCCACTCTTTTCTGCAATCAGCTCCAATGCTTTAAGACTAGTTTAAGGAAGTCAGTAAACTAAATTTAATCTATTGAGTTATTTCAACAGAATAACCTTATTGAATCCAGAACTACAGAGATACATATAGCACCATGTTCATTTAGCAACAATATTAATTTATCAAACTGTATCAATTTTAGCGTGAAGCTTGCATATTGTCCAAATTTACTGCCCAACATATTTTTGATGTATCACAACAGAAATTATTTGCCAACTACATCTGATCCGTCAGAAGAACTTTTGGCAGTATCCTGAAATTTAAACTTCACAAAATAACAAACCACTAATGAAACGATCAGATGAAGCGTTGTTTAACACTTTATTATATAAGTAAAAATACAATTATTTAACGGTTAGACTTGGCTACACGTTCGAGCTCATCCTTCTTCTTGATCGCATATGAATTGGAAGATCCTTTCTCTGCGTTGATAAGCTCATCAGCTAAGCACTCAGCAATGGTCTTGATATTTCTGAATGCTGCTTCGCGGGATCCTGTGCACAACAGCCAGATAGCCTGGTTGACCCTACGGAGGGGAGACACATCGACGGCTTGACGTCTGACAGTACCAGCACGACCGATACGGGTGGAATCTTCACGAGGTCCAGAGTGAATAATAGCTGTCACCAACACTTGAAGTGGGTTCATTCCAGTTAACAAATGGATAATTTCGAAGGCGTGTTTAACGATACGCACAGCCATTAATTTCTTGCCGTTGTTACGTCCGTGCATCATCAAGGAGTTTGTCAACCTCTCGACGATGGGGCACTGTGCCTTGCGGAAACGCTTTTGGGCATACCGACCAGCGGAATGGGGTAGGTATTTAGCGTGTTTATCCTTAACTGCAATGTAATCTTGGAGAGACATGTCTGATACCTCCACACCATCGCAACTCCATCTTCCAAAAAGTTTAATTTCTGGTAATTCGGCAGACTGTGCTGTGGCAATTGCCTCCGCCGCAGGATCCTCAGTTATATCGTTCCAGTTTTCTCCGTCGGCCATGATGATTCTATTAAGAAAATAATACCAATACGTTAGTAACGTAGCCAATTTTGATTATCACAACATTTTTTCAAGTTCTGGGTTGTAAATAGCGGTAAACTTACTTGTCAAAGTGGAAACCACGCTGGAAACCTCACGTTGACGGAAGGTTAGATTAGAAAGAAAGCACACTTTAGTCGCCACGAGCAGGAAACATGAAAAATTATTGCTAGTGTAAAAAAGTGCACGAATATAATGTAAATTATACATTATCAATTAAATTGAAATGTGCTGAATACATCACTAATTATTAATTAAACATTCATCTTTTTTTTCGAGAATTGGCTGTCAGAAAACCCTGAATTTTGAGATTTTTTAAATCTAGCAGATGTACGAATCGTACCAGCGTTTTAAAAATCCAAAAAGCGCATGCTACCCTTTACGCCATCGGGAAGTAATTCGCGTAAAAAATAATTTGATGAAAAAAAACATGTTTTCACGTTGCAAAAATCCATACATTCTACATAAATACAAAATCTGTATATACATACGAGCAGACATAACAATCATAACAAATTATAGCACTCTTTAAGTTTTCATTTATTAACAGTTTTAAACATCATTTGCATTGTATCAAAATATTTTATATTCAATATTGATTATATTTTCATGTTTCGTTTCAATTTTTTATCAATGAGTAAAAAATATTTTGTTTATATTTTTTTTATATGTATTAAAATATAATGTAATAATAAAATATTTTACTAAACAAACTCAATTTGATGTATGTAACATCAGTTACACATAGTTAAACGGTATAAAAACATTTTTTTTTTGTGTTAGATTAGAATAATTATAATTTCAGCAAAAGTAACAAAAATAGTAATATTTAATTTTCAATATTTGAAAAAATGTACCTAGCTGTAATACGGCTCGTTGTATTAAATTTTATCAGTATGTAACACATAAAAATGGGTGTTCGTAAATGCTTGCGATTGCAACGTCACACTGTCACACTGACAGCAAAATCCAGTAGTTTTGACAGTTCAGTAATCCATTCTTTAGATTATGTTATTTATTATTTATTGAATGCCGCACTAATCATTTAAGTTGAATTTGCGGATTGGTCGCAATAATTTATACAACATGATACACAGTCTTTTTATTATCAACTCATCGGGGTAATTATCAACCAAATCTCTAAATATATCCAGTGTTTATTAGCATTTGAGGATTCTATTTGGATGTTTATTATTGTTTGCATTATTTATCCCGCCTCCCTTATAATTAGGTATTTTTTAAGCGGCTGTAATCTCATACCACGAAAATAGATCTTCCTAGTCACTATTATTTTTATAAAACATTTCTAATCATCAATTGTCTTGGTATTTCACACTACATTAAGGAAATAAAAGTAATCCATGATATTAATACGCTACGTAGTTTATTGGCATTAAGTTTCTATTTGTTTATAATTCAGTTGACTGCATACCATATGCTTGAAATTGAAAACATACTGTTATTTTCAGTGATGTCTTTCTGGAGAAGCATTGGCGAAGTGTTATCTCTAGGTCTGTCTGTGATTACTTTCTCGAGGCACAACGAGCATCGCCACACGTAAGTTATAAAAAATATGAAGACCTAGCTAATTGTTTGATTTACATATAAATCTATATAAGGAACATTCATGGGGCACCCAATCTATTGCCTAAACCAGGGATTCCCGAAGTGTGCGCCATGGTGCCCTGAGGTCGTGTGGCGTCATCGCATAGGTGAATTTATGTATTTAGATTAGCATGTGAAAAGATATTATATCTCATGTAACATCAAATAAAAATTTGTAAAACTGTGCGTTTTTATAAAATTACAAAACTGCTCCATGCCAATATTTACGATTTTTGAGATACGTCTTAGGACGGCAGTATAGACAGTGTATGTATTATTCCGCAGTTAGCTTAGCACCATTTTAGCTGTCAAGTTGTTGGTAGAGGTAAAATTGCTATTAAATAAATCTTAAAACCACTAAGCATGTAACCCAGTAGAAAAAATCAATTTTAAAAATATTCATCACCCCGACCTCTTATAGCACGTTACAAATATGTACAACACGGTTTCGATATTGC
>JAGVSQ010004375.1:0-19554 GCA_022683975.1 Rhyacophila evoluta
TCAGAATTTAAAATCAATTTCCATCAAGCACCATCAGTCGAAAATATTAATCAATCAAAAGATGTTTAATGAACAGTTAAATTAAATATTCATTGCAAACGTTGTTAAGTATTATGTATTGTTTCACGTTACGGTTGAGTATCGTTTTATTATTTTCACAAATTGTACAATAAAATATAATAATATAAAAATAAATAATTTTAAATTACTTACATTGGTCTTTAAGTTACATTTTTCTTCGATGGCTCGAATTTCACATTTGCGGCAAGTAAACTAAATGCTTTCAATGCATACACTTTATAAGTGTAGCAAAACATGGTACCCGACAAAGACCCAAAGCAATTGTATACTATGTTTTGAAAATGGATATCTGCGGGTAATTCTGGAGATACGTTGGTATGACTTTGTTTGGAATATCACCCACTAATTACTGATAAAATGTGACGCTGGACCTGGCTCAACTACATATTGTGGACACTGTAAAAGAGCAGCCACCCTTGAAGATTTCAATAGTGATTCACGTTCGTCAAGCCACCGTATATTTTCACAAAATGAGTACGGTTATGAGGGTAGTACTGGACGTGTATCTTTTACGGTGAGATAATCATTTCATTAAAATAGACATCGCTATAGCAACGTGTTGCTGTTAAGCTCACATAAATTAACTGTTTAACTGATGATTTTTTTGAGTTTAATTTCTTTTATTGTTTGCATTTTTTAAATATATGTATTGTTGGACTTTTTGAAGAAATTTAGAAATAAAAATATAAGAGTGGTTTTAAGCCCTTGTGTTGACTGATATCAAAAGAAGTTAAGTCCACTTAATATCAAACTGAAAAATATACAGTTGAATTGTATCTTTTAAAAAAATGAACGCAAAGTTTGACATTTTATTAAATGATAAAATCTAGCAACCATGATAGATGCAAGTAATACATGAAGCTATTCCTTTGATAGAGGATTTTAAAAACATATTTTTAATAGTACTAAAAGCTACACTTAAATCAGATTGAAAAATATTGTGACGTTTGTACGCAAATTGAATATATAAAAAATGGAATTTTGTCGATTTGAAGTATTTCATCATTGCAGATTTACATACTCTATTAAAAGTATATGGAATAATATCTTTTCAATGCGTGGACTCAATCAAGTTTGATATAAATCAACATATTTAACGTATTATATTCTTGTGTATGAATAAAACAGGTCATTTCTAACCTTATAAATTACAATTCATGCCGTGCAAATAGCATAGAATAGTAAGTAGGACCCTAATAGAATCAACTTATTTTTTAAAAGTTCCCAAAATGGTCACGTGGGGCGCCACTAACTTAAAATGGACGCAAAAGTGTTGTCAGGTGAGTTGGCAGTAATCTATCAGCATGACATGTAATATCGGATGCTATTTTGGCTCACGTAAAAAGCGTGTTTGGTCAATTTCGTAAATAGCTTTGTGATGGAGTGTGCGGCACTTATTGTTTTTTTTTTAGATTGGCACTCTAAATATAATAGACAAAAAATGTAGCAAATCCATAGACAATAGCGGCCACTTCATTGGAGAAAATTAACACGTCAAATAGATTTTAATTAAATTATAACGCTACGCAATATTAAAACAGTAGCTTATAATAAAATTATTTATGCATTCTACATTAACCCTTACATTAGTGAGTTAAATTTTTATGCACACGCGTTTTAAGCACTAACATATTTAACTGCTATTATCTCAACTAATATCATAAAATCAATCGAATTGAATGTGCTGACATGTAAACAATGCTCTTATTTTTTCAAACAACGAACAAAATAAACTGAAAGATTATGCCAAATTAATAAAAATGACTACACGTGGCCGCTAACATTTTAAAATCAAATGTGTACTTGAGAACAAACTTTAACCCATAGGACTGATTTATGTGACGGTATGTGCAAAACTGAAGTCAACTTTGCCCCATCATTTTTCTCATAATATTTAAATATTTTTTCCCAGCCTAAAAATATAAAATATAATTTTAATGCATTTCATTAATAGTTGTACCTAGATTTATATTAAAATAAATATTATTACGTTATTAAAATATAAAAGAATGGTTTTGAAAATAAGGCGACAAGGCGCACAGATGTATACGTATGTCCATACTCCACAAAAATTCAATAAAATGCTAATATAAGAAAATTTAAATGCTTTCAAGGAGTAAAATAATTATTACTTTTACAACAACTGCTGGCGCCATATAACTTATGCGGGATTTTTAAGAAACACAGGTAATATATTATTTAGTTAAAACTATGTGTAATTTTTAGACGCATGTATACTGTTGATATTGTTTTCCGATAGTCTATCATGGCATTTAGTAAAGATTCAGAAGAACTTAATATATTATATTATTTTATTGAATGTTGTGGGTGAGGTAAATTAGTTTTTCATGAAATCACAAATTAAAAAATGATCTCTATTACATTCGAAATTAAGCAACAAAACAAGTTAAAAAAGGGAATGCGTTGAAGGTTGATTGGAAGATCCTCAATTCTAACTGCCTTTTCTTTTTTATGTGATGATAGTGAGGATATGAGAAAAAAATAAGACTAATCAGTAAAAGAGTACTTTGGACACATTACTATAGATGAGTTTGTGGTACAATACTTTTTGGATAATTGATTCCCGTAACATTCCCGTAAAATAAAATCAATCGCTTCTAAATATCATAGCGCTTGATTTACTTGATTAAAACAGAATATAAAGATGGACGAGAAAATGGTAATTACTTTTATAAATGAACGGATATAGTTAAGGAGAATGAAATGTTTTCGTATTCTCTCTTTTGATGTGTGGTACTTTTATTAATTGTTTTTTGTACATAAAAAGCTTTCGTTTTTAGTTAAGTTAATAATTGAGCTTTTAATGAAATTTAAAACGTGTATTGAAAATGTATAGAAATATATTCACGTCAATCTCCTTTGGTAATGATACTATATCAAAATTATTATAAGAGTGATGTAGACGTGGGTAATTATTGGCAGGCGTACTCAACAGACGAGGTGCTGAGTACTGAGTAGCTTGGCTTTAGAACGACATGACTAATCTAGTTAGGACAAGTCAAACGATAAACATGAAAATCCTCAGCACAAACACACAAGAGCGTTAATGCCGGGAAACCGAATTATTACTTATTACTCGGGATACGACGCAATAGGGAAACGTGGAATGGTAAGGAGGCTGGGCAAGTTGCAAGCGCGAGAAAATAATAATTAAACTTTGTAAAAAAAGGGTAAAATCTCATCTCTTGATAGTAAGAACTTCAAGAAGTTGTTTAAACTGTATTACGCCTAGAATGAAGTAAAGTGTTTTTTTTTAACTTAAAACGAACAGAATCGCACTGGTATGGATTTAAAAATCTCAAAATAAAAACTCTTTTAACAGCCTTCTATATTTCGTGTGATTTAAATTGTCATGCACATCAAATGAAATTACTAATTCATCAACCTATATATTAAAACGTTTTTAAAGTCACCACAAAATATCACGAGATGACTGAATATTTTAAGCAATTCAAGTGATATTTTTATATCATCAATGTGAAATTAACAAAACCTAATGAAAATCATAAATAACTTTAAGCCATCTAGAGTCATGCCTGTAAATCCGTTGGTGAACTGAACCTTGTACTAAAAAATCTTACCAATTTAAATATATGCAACAGTTTATGTACGCGTGTGAAATAGGAAAGTGTTTTCTTGTGTTATCATGTCAGAGAAGAAAGAAGACTATCTATTTGAATATAATGTCATCAATTAATGAATCAGTGCATACTATTTGAAGTATATATCAGATTGTGGATCATGGTTTGATGTTGAAAAGAGCATGGTAAATTTTAAATCCTATGGCGGTCCAGCTTGTATGAAATAATCTGAAGAACGAAGCAGCTGTTTTCATCGAAATATGTAAGTTAATATTTTGGAAATCAATTAATATAAATGAAAGATAAAATTATATATGTGTGGGGTATTATTTAAATAAAGTGTTTAATTAGGTAGAAAGTTTGGTGTCTAATATACAGTGATGTAATCCTCTAAATCTATGTAATCGACTGAAAACTAAAAGCGCCTTATCGAGAAATTATTTGCTATCAAATCCCTGTCATCCGCAATTAGAATCACTTAACCCCTCGACGCGTGCGTTCATCCCTTATATTCCTTAATCCCGCCCTTACACCCGGACAGCGTGTCAAGCCAAGACGAACTTCCGCTCACTCTTATGAATATTTAGAAGGGCCACCGGTACCCCTCCAGCCCCGGCAGAAGTCTCGAGCTAATTGAGTTATCGGTTTAAATTGGTTCCACCGCTAACCGCTCCCGACCGGTGGAGGGTTAAAACTTGCGACATTTGGAGTTAACAAGCCTTGGCACCAGCGCGGAAGATTATGCACCGTCTTTTTGGCAGCACTTATTTGGAAATTAATAAGTTCGCGAGGCTAAATTAGTTTCTTTTCTTTGCAAATTTAGTCATATAAATTACAAGCGATCTGATAACATTATTTTAAAATTTAAATCTGTGATATTCTGTTAAATTACATATTACAAATATCTATATTAAAAATGTATAACACATACTGCAATAATTATGCCTTCATCCTCTAATCGTACTGAGTATATCTTGTAGATAGTACATGACAGTCTTGAAATACATCAGAATCCCATTGATCAGAAAAAAAGACAAACAGATCCTGTGAAGATGCGAAGCGACTGCCAGGTGAACAAATCTTGGAGACGTATGTAGTGGCCATATGTTCCACATAGATAGCAAATATCGCTAGAAAAGATAAATTCATTATATCAATTAAATATTACAACTATCTCTATCAAAAATATATCGTCGTATTACTGGCAAAAGACGTTAAAGTGAAAAAAAGAGTTTTGAAAAAATCGAGTTTTAATGTTTGAGTCTCTCTGTTTAGTAAATTTTATGACAATTTCTTAAAGTATAATTATTATACCTTAAGAAACTGTCGTAAAATCTACTTAACGTAGAGACTCAAACATTAAAACTCGATTATTTCAAAACTCACTTTTTCGGTTTAACGTCTTTTGCCAATAATACGACGATCTATAATACATACTACAAAAATTATGCAAGTATCCTCTAATTCCACTGAGGATTGTACCCAAAATTTCATATTCCATGACATCGGAACCCCGCCGACCAGAAGAAGAGATATGTAGGTCCTTGAAGATGCAAAGTAATTGGCAGGTGACAGAAAATCCTAGAAACGTATGTGGCGGCCATTTGTTCCGCATAAGGAGCAAATATCGTGAAAATAGATAGTAATTATAATTAGCTCCAGTTAGTATCAATCATGTGAGTAAATGTAAAGTTAAAGATAAACAAAATCTAATCTAAAAAGGTTGAAGGAAGTAAACGGTAACCAGTGGTTAGCGTGTGTGGTTCGAAGCCAGATATTACGGGTTCAATTTCAACTTTCACTGTCAAGTTCAACTGTCGGATTTAAAAAAAACCTAAAAAATGCAAACCTAATTGGCTTAAAATTAACTCTTGTGAAAAAACAAACGATCGAGACGTTGTGGGATAAGTATACATTTCTGTAGTAGACATCTTCAAATTAGATTTGATCTATGAGCTCCAATTCGGGAACAAATATGGATAAAAAAATACTTTAAATATAATATATTTGAATAAATACACATGATATAAGCGGTATATATACTGATTTAGCTGCATTTCTCTGCATTGTACATTTCAGAACATTCCGAAAGCTGCAAAGATTCGAACTTGTAACTTGAGCTTTAGCGATTAACTTTTTGGGCTACTTCCCAGAGATTCGAAAAGCTTTTCGCTCGCCAAGTTTTATATCCCAAACGCCACAGACTCTTTAAAGATATTATCTATATTCTGTCCATTTACCATCGTTTTCCTTATATTTGTATTTTAAAAATAAACAGTCTACAAAGTAAAGCAATTTGATAAGTCATATAAGTATCGAAGATATTTTCTATTACTGAACATTATGATCGCATTTAAATCCCATACACAGTATAGTATTATAAACTACCAAATATACATCCTTGAATATCTGAGCATGATATTTTAACTATCCACTTACATACACTTAATGTAACATATAATTTTAAAATAAATCACTAATTAAATTTTTGACTGTTTCATTGTGTATATTAAATACGTTAAAGGTAATGTGACACACATCTTCTCAAATAAATATTTATTATATATTATACACATAGTCGAATTCCGCTGTAGCAAATACCTAAATAACGAAATATCCAGTATAACGATCATATTATCACGGCGTACGAGAAAACAAGGATAAACCTATTTAAGGATTTGACTGTATATTGCTCATGGCAAAGCAATATCTTGTATATGACAAAAATTATACAGCAGATGAAGATACTCTACTTAATTAATATTATTAAATCCAATCCAAATATTTATTCATATTCGTGTTCAATAAGTCAATATTATTGTAATGTCAACATTACAAAAATGAAAAATTCCTTTTAATGATATTTACTATAGAGCGTTTTATTCATCAGTTGTATTTTTTCATCTATATGGCATATAGGTATTGATTTGTCATTGTGATATGAATGTATATGCGTTTATAGTGATACATCTAAGCTTAAATATGATGATTGAAAATGTCCTGCATATAATATACCATCTAACTATTTTGTGCATATGTGAGTTTCACTCTGCGTAAAAACTTTGTTGATTGGTATACGATGTATTGTTGTATTATTTTGTGTAGTTTAAATAAATGATTTCAAAGAGTCGAATAGTCGTAGATTGTAACTATGTAATTAACAAAATTACTAATTTATAAAATTTAAACTGTACATTATCCATACTGTGGTTAGTGTAAGGTAAGATAATTTTGAAAACAAACTTGTTTATTTTTACGTTTATGATAAAATAAAATAAATTTCGAACTTCCTAACTAATACATACTCGTACATGAGGTGTGTTGAAAGTGCTCGTAAAATAAATAAAAAAAACTTCCTTCGGTTCGGGATAGAAATTAAAACTTCAGTTTTCATTTCGCGAGTGTTGTATGTTGAAATTGCAGTTACAGGGCTTATTTAATTTTCCTCAGCCCCATTGAAAGAAGTTGTTAACTGGAAAATGGTTCACTCGAGCTTTTATCGCCCCGATATATTTTTCCTCGCGGGCCGTCTGGGAGCTTTTGCTTGTTTAATCGATGAAAAGGGAACCAACTTCGAGGCTTGATTACAAGCACATTCTGGCAAGATTTTATGCGAAAACGAAACAAGTGGAGTGAAAAATATTAATCTTGAACTTTTCACTCTATTTTCGTAAAAAAAATATACGTGTTTATAATATAATAAATGAATACCGTTATCTTAATATAATGTTATGCAATTTTAAAAAATCTCAAGAAATAAGACAGGATATACATTAAGTGAAGATGACAGAGTATTAATTATCGGAAAAAAATCTATCAAGGTATATCTTCACATTGTAGAGGCTTATATACTTTATTTAAGCAATGTTAGCTCCTAAAGTGGAGCGTATGGGTCTGCACAGTGAAAACAAGATTCTGGTCCAAAAGTAGATCTCCGCAAAAAAATGTCTTGGCAGATTATTGTCAGACAATTGATCACACAATATGCATCCAGTCATTGTCCATTGCATTTTCAGATAAGGCAGATGTAGGAATAGCACCCGCATTTTCCATGCACGCTAACCTCTAAGCAACTGGAGAAACTTTTTTTTTAGATCTAATATATAATTTTAGATCCTGATTTATATTAATATGCATAATTTACCATATCAATTAATTACTAGGTATGCCCTCTATCTACATGGTTTGTCTTAACACCTGGTCGTAATCAAGCGTATCCTGAATCTCTGACATCAAAAAATTGATCTTCTTTATTCGACGGGAGTGTTTTAGGAGTGCATATAAATTACCTAAGACGTAAGTTGAAAAAAAATGTGTATTCAAATATAATATATACTATATTATCAGGTCAGATTGATTAATCAGGTGTGATTTTAAATGACAATTTTTGTATGATTACATCGGAAGCTTGTTCTCTGCTGGTGTCATTCATTTTAATAAAAGATTGAACATTAAGAAAGCTAAGTTTGAATAAAAATTCATAATAAATGCCAAGCTGATATGGCTATTTGAAGAGAGCTTTACGTTTGTTACGCTATAGTTTTGGGACCGGATTTAACTCTATTGAGGGCAAAACAAAATTTGGCGGATTCTAATCTACTAATCAATAAATTAATGGTAATGTGGTATCGTGCTTAAAATTGCTTGTCTCATTATATTTATGACAGTTCTACGAGTATATATTAAAGTGTTTTTACTAAACTGAATGTTAGCCTGATTTTTTTATGGATTTTTTCAGGCTGTATGTATACGAACAATGTGTAATTTTTTTCAGGGTGTATTACTGTAAGGGTAGAACAGTTGGGGGTTGAATTGAAGTAAAGTTGTAGGAAAGTAAGTGAGTGGGTAAGTGTTGTATAATATACGTCGAAATAAGTTCATAATTTGCGAGTAAGAGCTTTTTGGCCATTGACCATTGGCCATTGATCCCTCTAATGGAAAGTAGAAGTAACAAAAGAGTAGGTGTCCTAAATCTCAGCTCCATTTGGCCCAAGCATAGTGATTCTCAAACTTGTTTAAACAATATTCATTTATTTATGTATAATATATCGCATTTTTAAATGTATTATGCAAACTATAATATATCTACTGCAGATGAAAAAATGACGTAACCCACACAAAACACATTTTAAGAAAGGCATAAAATACGTTTACTTAATGATTTTGGGTCAAATACCAAATAAACATAACTGTAATAACCGCGAAGACTAAAATTGTTGTTTCATTTACACAATATGATTAGTTAAGAAAAGCAATAAAATTGATGTAGTTGAAGTAATTTTACAATGCAATTAATATTGTCGATAGCTATTTCGTAAAAAAACGTATTTTTAATGGCTTTCACAGATAAGGGCTAAAATTTTTGAATCTACAATGTCTATCTATTTTGTTGAGTGCATCGTATATAATATGTTCTTTAATTAATACTTTCGACTGATGGTGCTTGATGGAAATTGATTTTAAATTCTAAATTATTTAAAATTGGTAAACTTCCATATGTGATATGTTCTTTATAAAGTAATCTATTCTAGTTTTTTTTTGTCTGTAGGTTTTCGCATGTGCTTTTGATGCCTTCAATATTCAAATTAATTTTAAAGATTGAATTGTATATTATACTCACTTATAAAGAATAATTTATTGTTTTAATGTCTATGTTTGATCAATAAAGCGTATAATATTCGTATTGTATATAAAACTGAGTGTATCAGTGACTATAGAAAGTTTTTTAAACATCATAATAATGTTGCATAAATTGTTTGGTAAAGTTTGAGAAGTCTAACATATAAAATAAATATTTGAACAGGACTCGGGTGTGTTATATGAGGCCAACAGGTTTTAGAAACGCTTCTCTGAAACCAATTTCCTTAATCAGGTTTCGATTCCATGGAAATTTATTTTTCTCTTGTATTCTACAGCAGAGAAACATATGCAATGGTTTTAAGTTCAGGAGAAATTTAGATGTATATCTGATTCTTTCTTTTGTACATGTGTTTGTTTATGTAAGACATTGGCAACATTGGATAGTGCGAAAAATTGGAACTTCTAGCCAATATTTTGAGTATACAGTGTACGCCAGTATTTTGTGATTTGTCGAAATAGAATTTTTATATTAATACGGCAAATAAATTATAAGTTGAGTATGATTAAGCTCAAAAAAATATTATGTACAGTCAATTTAATATTTTAAAAGTTTCCAAAAAATGAAGCAGATATAAAAATAACAATTATATATATGAATCGATGTTGAAGAAACGATAAGTAAAATTACAAATATTCAAAACAAACGAGATTGACACGTATTTGTTATGCGATACTTGATTGTCACTTTATTTATAAGACTTGACTTGATTCAAAGGGGTCTTATCCTGACTTTATTTTCTTCAAACAGTCGGTTTTCAGCGTTCTAGAAGACCTCTACTGAATGTAGTTTTTGGAGTTACGAGATACAAGCATGACTTGGAAGAACTCAAGATTACACTGGCGGATTAAAGAGATTCTTGGAAGCGGCACGTAGTGTCAATTTTTTCCACTTAGGGAGCGGATATATAAGATGATAATGAGGAAAATTTTGTTTCGAATTGGTGACAGCTGGTGATCAATAAAAATTGTACATAGCCAATAGAAATCTAGTAAAATTGTAATAACAGGATGAGTACAATTGTATATAATGAATAAAGAATGAGTTAGAATCTATTCTGAGAAAAGCGAGGTAATAAATCTAGTATATTTATTATTTTAACAAAAGAATTGAAGTATGTGCTTTGTAAAGATAATAAATATTTATAGACAAATAAATGATCGTTATAAAAACTAATAAATAGTAAATGATTGGAATTATCCAATCTAAGCAAACATCTGTAGGTTGTATCGACTTGAAAACAACTGTGGAAGTCTTTTTTGGGGACACTTAAGCAAATAAAAGAAGTTGTTGGCAAACAATGAGCATGAAAACTATTAGCGAAGGTGATTTCTGAATACCAATCAGAAGAAAGAAATGCGGAGGGAGACAAGCAAGGACGATTAACTGAACGAGATGGAATACTCGAATATACGAAAGTTTCTTTTTAGTTACAACTTAAAGCTAAGTTGTTTGCAGTTACAAGAGCTTTTTTATTTTATTCTCTGAATAGTCGGCCTAATTTGTCAAATTAATTTATTAAATTCAATGGAAATAAATAGATGTTTATTTTAATAAACATATGGATCTCTACCGTGTGAATATAGCTATTTATATAATATAATATATGAATATTTTTACTGTGTCGAAATGAGCCAATTGATCAAGCCATTGAACATTAAGTCTTACATTTTTAAATAAAACAAACATATAACTACATCGTATTCACCTAAGCGCACATACTAACCGATAAACTTAATCGAAACTTATATTTGCCAATCAATAATATATCAATAGCCATAAGTTGACAACACGTATCAAACGTTTATCAAATTGTTCTGGAGCACAAAAAACCATATAAAAAATAATTGTTCGGAAATTAAAGAAAATAAACTACAATTCGGAGTGAAATAATGTATATATTTATTTATAAAGAGTCTGTTTCATTTTTATTAATTTCTTAATAATTATTTAACAGTTGAACAAAAGTATGAGGCATGTTGTTAACATATGGCAATCGATAATTTTTTACTTACGTTTAGGTGAAGAAACATTCTGATAATTTTATAACTGTATTTTGTGACTAAAAGAACACTCTAAGTACAAATGATTATAATAATATTTGAATATATATAAAAAATACTGAATAAAGTCTTTCTGCGGTCTGAATTTCACAGTTGCTGGATTTAAAACATCTAAAGATAAATGAATAGATGCACAGTCCATGGAAAGATTTCCTAAAAATAGAGATGAAAAATCAGGCAATATTTTTCATTGTAATATAATTTATTTAAGGAGTGAAGATATAATGGAAAAAATATATTGAAAATATAAAACAATATATAATAGACTACCATAGATATTCAGTTATTTTATAAACTTAAATTCTAACAGTGAAGAACCTATGATCGTATTTCAAATTATAGTTAATTGGGCCATAAAGAAAGAGATAAATCCGTCGATGTATCAAATATCTAAGTAATACCCGATAATGTATCCAATACATAACCAGATTATACTCTTGTTTGACAGGCTTAATCTGATGTAAGCTTAGAAGTTGTCAAAACCAGAATGGTTCACAAACAGAAGAATAAAATAAATGTGGAACTCCAATAATACTAATCGAGATACAATATTTTTGTCCCATTTAACCAAATAAAGTATTTTCTCTACGGTAGCGTAGTTGGTAGCATGCGCTCACAATAATCCGGAAATGCGGGTTTGATTCCGCATCTGTCAGACTTTAAAAATCTAAAAATGCAGGACTGAATGTACATACTGAGCAATTGTTTGACAAAAAAATTCTCGTAAAAAATAATCTGTCAAGGCGTCTTCACATTACAGTGATCTATATATTTCACTTTCGGAGCGGATATCTTCACACTGTGTACAGCCATATGCTCCACTTTGAACTGGTATAAAAATAAAGTATTGAATAAATGACTGCTATAGTATGGTTTTTTAGTGCTTAGAAGAACTTCGATCTGGTACTTGAAAAAAAAATGTTGCCTGAAAACAAAAACTTGCCGCTATAAATGTTATTATTTTGGATATTTATTTATATATCGATAAATGTTATGTTATGTGATGTTAGTTTATTTTCGGGACTTATTATTTTTTGGCTATATCGCTTCAAATATGAAATATATATCTTCACAAGAGCTTTAAAGCTTGGCATGATATATTTTTATGCTGTTGCTAATTGAGAATCAAATATGGAATCGCTAAATATCGAAAGTCTTCGTGTAATTTAAAAATTCGAATCATTGATTTTAAAAATCAAACAGTAAAGTTAACGTTGAGAAATAATATGCTCTATATCATATAATCAATTGTATTATTATAGTACACGCCAACCAATCAATGCCATTCAAAAGTGCTATCTGATTGAGTATGCTTCACATTTATCACGCCATTGTATACACCTTCGTAACATACGTGAAAGTATAGCAGACGATAAAGATAACACAAACATTTACATTCAGGTATGTTTCATACATGATATTATTAGCTACAATTTATTCGGTAATTAGTAATGATATTTCTTCCTGATTCTTCATATAATTTACTTGGAAATATAATATCATATCGACTGTAGAAAGGAAAAAGGACGTACTCCTTAGTTTTTCGAAATAGTTTTTGTTCGATTATAAGAATTTGTTCAACTTAATACACGTTCTATCAAAAGGAAGCTGAAAAGATATTATTGTCTAAATTTAGCTTTTAAGTTTGAAAAAAGCACGACCTGTGAAATTAGCGACCAGGAGAAAAAGCTGCTACATATCAATTTTCGTGTTTTTTTTAATTAATATTATACTGAGTAAATAAAACACCAGTTTTAATCTTCATGCATTCTATAGTTGTGCCTATGCAATTTTTTGGCGTTGGCTAAAAATCACTTAATAAACGTTTTATGTACTGTACAATTTGTTCAATTTAGGTACGGCATTTTCCTTTTCCACACTCATGTATTGTGAATAGTGGATTCATTTATATAACCTTTTAAGGTTTTATCGGAAGCAACAACACAATGTCTAAGTCTTAAATAATAATTTCATTAAAATAATACATTGAATAATATTTTCTCTGTCTAAATTCTTTTGTGTTATCGTAATAAAAATAATACCGTCTTATATCCCTTGTCAAACACATTATTATTTGTGTTCACAGGAACGTTGCAGTAAAAGAGATTCAACTAAAAGTAAAAAATCTAACCTAGACGTAGGAATTTTGATCCGGTTGAAAAGCAAACAATACAGTAATGTAAAATCAGTGGCGTTACGTACTGACATGGTATATAATAATTGTTATTAATTAAATATTATAAGAAATAAGTAAAATTGAAAATGATTGAGTTAGCATTTTCTTGATTAAGCACCGTTTAAAGTTGATATATTTATTTGAACAGAAATTTATAGATAATCAATATTTAAAACTTTTATTTAATTTTAAAGTAATATTCTTATTAAATCATATATTTCTTCAAACTGCACAGCTATAATATATCGATCTTTCCGGCAGCGTAGTTGGTAGGGTGCGCGCCTAGCAATGCGGGGAATGCAGGTCCGATTCCCCATTTGTCGGATTTTAAAAATCAAAAAATGCAAAACTGGATGCCTATTGGGTTTGTCTAACAAAAAATTCTCGTGACGTCTTCACATTGTGAAGATCTATTATATATACTCCACTTTCAGAGTGGATATTTTCACTTTATGTAGATCCATATGGTCTACTTTGGGAGTGAACATGGTATGGATGAGATATTGATTGAATTTAGGATTTTCTTAATTAAAAACCTTTTAAAATTGATATGTTTGTTTAATTAGAAATTTTATTTATAACTTATCAGTCGCCATTTAAAGCTATTATTAAATTTTAAAGTCACATTATTATTAAATTATTTACTTTTTAGAATTATCTGCATAGCTATACTATATAAGATAAAAGTCTAATTTAAAAAAAAGTGCTAGATCTTCCCGAAGTAAATATGTATATGTCTTCGAGAATACTCATTTGTTTACACACTTTAGAATACTCTTCTTTTTAAAGAAGTTTTTCCTGAGTTTTCCTGACTTTCCATTCAAGATGGTTTACGTTTTTACACTATGCTCGAAAGTATATAGAAACTTAGAGATTAGATCAAAGGTGTATCTTATACAAAACGACGCAGAACGTTTATAGTCTTTTTGATGGGATAATAAATCAATAAGTGTGAAAATAAAGCTAGCTAAGATAAGTTTTTACATTAAAAAGATTTGTATGCTCCATTTTACATTGTACATTTGTAGGTAGAATCTATATGCTGTACTTTCCAAGAAAATATTGTAACATGTTAGAATGTTTCAATAATTTTAATGGTATGTAATTTACCTTGTTATTTTTAAGCAAAAATTTACAATAAAGAGTTAGTATGCTATTTCGTACGCCTTTGTGAATTGAGATACGGCACACACTCGAAGAGAGAATATTATTTGCGCGGGCTATTGAGCGGATGTTAAGGCAGTTACGCGGCGCTCGCGACTCTGTATCCGGTGTCCCTCTGTGTGGGGACAAGCGAACTGATCCAGGAAAGCGGAAGTAGCATTTTACAACAGGAAGTGTCGCAGAAGTGATCGCCTGGGGGAGGGCCGAGGGAGGGATCGAGAGTGAAGCAATTGGTATGAATATCACTGATTTATTTGATCAATATAACGAATATATCTTGATGTTACTTCTTTGGAAATATTTCGTTAGTACATTATATCAATAAAGTCATCAAATGTGTATTGTGAGGGTTTTAAAAGGTGCCGTTTGGTGAAAATCTATTTTTGCTTTTTGTGTAAAATGTTTTTTATTTCACATATTTTCTCTTAAGGTGGATTAATTAATTATTATTATTATAAACTCCAAAAATACAAATAAAGCATATATTTAATTTTACTCTAAAATTCAATAATCCAATAATATGACCCACGAAATAAATATTTTTCCTAGATTTCTTTTATACCTTGTTCCCTCCTAAAGTTGAGGACATGGACCTACACAGTGTGAAGACATCCAGCCCGAAAGAGGAGTATATGGATCTTCGGAATGTGAAGGCGTCTTGACAGATTATTTTACTAGTGAATGGTTTGTCAGACAAATATTCAACCCAATCAGTATCCAGTCTTACATTTTCGGATTTTTAAATCTGACAGATGGGGAATCGAATCTGCATTCCCCGGATTGCTAGGCGCGGACGATACCGACTACGCTACCGGGGAGACATTTTATTTTTATTTAAGCAAAAAAAAACGATTTGCCAATAGTTTACCAAAGTGTACTTATGATAGATAGGAACTAGACGACGCAATAAATAATTAATAATCGGGTCAAATTTTTACGTTACGAAAATTGCCTATATTAAGCCTTGTTTACAAAGCGTTTAATATTATAATTACAAGAGTTCTTAAGTAGTTTTTGATTCCGGACCCTCCATATCATAACATCCACTAAATCCCAAAATGTGCGCAGCGATAAAATCTTAATTTTCGTAATTAAACAATAATACAGCCGTTGTAAGAATATTTAGCCCCAATTTAAAAGCAGTTCCTTCTGAAGGATTAAGCTAGGAGCGATTTTTTTATTGTAATCTGAAGAAAAAAATATAACGACTTCTGTTTAATTTTTATTTCTTTCTGGCGGAGCGACGCTAAAAAAACGCCAAGAATTTTAAATGCCATTTTTCGAGTCATTAAATTTTGCTTCATAGTCAGGGTTGCCTCTTTGAAAAAAATATTTAATTTAATATTAATTGAATTAATAATTCCACTCCGAAAGCGGACATATACAGTGAGAAGATATCCATTCCGGAAATAAAGTATATCTACAAGTCTCATTATTTTTCACTAGAACTGGCTGTTAGACAATTGCTCAATCCAATGGATATACAATTCTGCTTTTAGATTTTAAAAATTCCGACAAATGTGAGAATTAAACTCGCATTCTTTGGATTGCGTGGTACGCACGGTATATATATATAAATATATATATCAAAGTTATTTCACATTTTTAAAATTAAATTGAACTATTTAAGAATATATAAAAAAATACATGACCAAAAAAGCATGTTCATACAAGCTGGAATTGTATAAAAATCGACGCTTATTCTATTTATCATGTATTCGGATGTAAATAAAGTATTCAAAACAAACAGATTGAATTATTTTCTGATTAAAATGATATGTTAAGAAAAATATTTGCATGTTGAAAATATGTATTTATCATTGCAGTAATGTCATCACTAAAAAATTGCAATTTTGGAGGTACATAATTGTGAAATCTAATTTTTGTATAGGCATTTACAACGATGTCTTCCTGGTAGAGTAGAGGTTTGCGTGCATGTGTTGAGGAGTGTCGGTTCAATTTTTACATCTATCACATTAAAATAGTATAAAAATGCAGGACTACATGCCTATTGGGCTGAGCAATTGTTTGACAAACAATGATTATTCGTGTCAAAAAGTAATCGGCCAATACATATCTTCATATCACAGACATACATATCTAATTTCAAAACGGATATCTTCCTACTGTGTAGATTTGTATGCTACACTTTCAGAGCAAACATGGTAAACAAAATGATAGTTTCTTTAGTAAGGTTAGTCAATTCACTCTGATATAGTTAACGCAAGTTTTTTTTTTAAAAAAGACGTAATTCAACTGTTATATGAATTTAAGACGTTATATAAGTTTAGATTTCAAGAAAACTTTGAAATAAACAAATAATAATTAACATTTTATACTGATCGTGCTTGATGGAAATTGATTTTAAATTCAAAATTATTTAAAACGTGTAAACTTCTGTGACTTTTTGAAAACTGGTAAAAAGAAAACAAAGTGATATTGATATCATTGTCACAAAGGCAGATAAAGGTAACACGACGTATTGACACGGCTAGATTATGTGAATAGAGTAAATAGTTTTTTTAATTAATGATAAAAAAGCTGAGTTAAAACAGATTCTACTATTAAGTTTATTAAGAATGTTAAAGATTTAATCAATAGCTTAAAAGATACTATGAATCCAAAAGACATGTTGTATTTAACAAGCCGTAATCCACTGGCTCCTAAATTTCACAAATGGAAGTTTTAAATAATTTAGGGTTTATAAACAAATAAGTTGAAAATAATCTTCACGATGTTGAAAATAATGTGAAATATTGAAAAATTCTGCCCTTAATTCGATCTAGAACTTCATAGGGACAGATTTTATAGAATCCGCTTGTTAACGAATCAAGAAATAATTAAAACACTCGACGCCCGATTATGAACGTCAGTCAGGCAAAACGAAGGCTTCTGACGTCAGAGCGAAGCCTTCTGGCACTGACGAAAGGTGAGAAATGTCAATTAAGAAGTATTCCACGAAGTAATTTCAGGCTTAATGAGGCGATCGCGCTGTACAGGTGGGCGTCGAAAATCTCTTGTCGGATTAAATGTCAATAAACGGACAGATTAGTTTAAATACAAGGCGGTAGAAAGAAAACAATGGGTTGTTTTCCTCGAAATAGAAAACTTACACTAAGTATTGTTTCATAACACCTCATCTAAATTACATTAGCTTATTTCACAACACCAATAGCCTTCGGAAATGAAATATCACGATAGTATAAAATATAGAATTAATTTTAAATAGACCCCAATCCTTAAATGCTTATTACTACAATAAAATACTGAAGTTTTGATACTGAACATGAATCGGCAATATCTTGCGGATGCCTAAAAAGAGTCTTCATTTGACTTACCCATTCTTCAAGTTAATAATCAATTAGTAGGCCAGGAAATACGTATATAATGTATTCAGCGAAGATAAAAAATGTACTGCTTCTATGATCTAGGAGATCTTTTTAGTTTTAGGTTTTCTTTAGGTTGGAAAAAATACATGAAGACGCAACATGGTGGCCGTGTACCCGTTGGGGAAGAAGATTTTTTTAAATAGTAGTCAAAATATCGGAATTAATTTAAGGCATATTTGTTGTACACACAATTTTCTATTTTCCAGTTGTAAGTAGAAACAGTTGTGACTGTAGACAAATATAAGCTTTGAAAATAGTATTGAACATTTTTTACTATGTATTTAAATGATAATAATAAGTAGACAACAGAAAAACTGAAGGCTAAATCAGTTTGATATAATATATAACAAGTGATAAAACCAGCAAAAAGGCGAATTGAAATTGCAAGGTAATTAAGTGATGATTGAATTTAAAGTAGCTCTATAAATTAAAGGCTAAATTTAGTTAAAAATAAAAATTTTAACCGTAAAAATTCCAATTTATTTATGCTTACTTCTTAATTGTGGCCTCTTCAAATGTTCAGCATATAGATCTTCACAAAATAAATACTTATATATACAGGTCTTTATGCTTTAACTAGAATTTATTTTCTATAAAATATCGTTAATTTTCTCTCTTGTATTAGAAAAGTTAAAGTTAAAATCTTTATCACCAAAATGTGCTCGTCTACCAGTCAGTCATAAAAGTAATGCGTTTACCAACCATTTCATTATATTCATGTCTTGAATGTAAGCAATATAGATAGACTGAGAAAAATATTATAGATTTCTTATTATTACGTCTTTCATACATATCACTGTAATGTGACATTCAAATAATATATCAAGAAAGTCTTTACCCTAGGATTGGCAATATCTTATTGTCTCCTTGTTATACGACTCTTTCTGAGCCACGCTGTATGATTGATTGATATCAATAAAAATGTCGCTGATCGGAAGAAATAAAATAAAGTATTGCAGCTATAAATTCTGCGTCGATTCGCGAATTTAAATTTCAGAATTAGCACAAATAAAATTTAACTCGCTGACTTTGAAGAACTTCCCTTCTTTCAGAGCTTTTGAAATTAAATAAATTCTTTCATGAATTAATCAAATAAGAATCTATTATATAAAATTTATTGGTTGCATTAGTCAACTTATAATTCTTAATAAACTGATTTTTTTAACGTGTCATTTTAAACGTGGAGTATATAGATATTTACAATGTAAATGTATAGAACATTAATGGCATAGTTCATAGACATATTAAGTACAATTTTTTTATTGATTCAAATGTCTTATTGATAACTTTGCCGCTCTTGCTAATGTTGGTCTGTATGTCCCTGATAACTACCTAAGAACTCGGGAACATCAGCTGTTTTTCATTCCTAAATGCAGGACTATCCAGCCAGTAGTCATGCCAATGCGGAGGGCAATGGTGATATTTAACAAGATTGCCTCGG
>JAGVSQ010004376.1:0-14739 GCA_022683975.1 Rhyacophila evoluta
GTTTTGTTTTGTTTTGTTTCATGAAATTAATATTCATCGTTTTACAAATTAATCGTACCGAGTCTTGCATGTTGCTTTTTTCTTATAATTATTACATATCTATGTTTTTGACTAGCATATTGTTTCGATAAACAATTGATTTTAACGATTATCGCTTGGATTATGACTTTTAAAGTCATACACAGTACTCGTTATGTATACAATATTATTTTGTTCGGACAATGACTGAATCTCCAAATAGAAGTGCAGAAGGAGTTGTCGAATTGAAGGTTATTATAATAATAAAACAAGCATCTTGAGTCGGATGCTTAAATGTTTATATTAACGTGTATTGATCTCAAATGTTACAAAACATATGGCAGATTGTATGATGATGAAGCCGTAAATAAAAATCTGTTTAATATTAAATTAATATCATATTTAGTAAATAAAACGGCAGTTTTAGTCTTCGTGCAGTTCAAGATTGTGTATATTTAATTTTTTTACTTTGGCTCAAAATTATTAAATGGACGTTTATTGTGCATTCTGTATTTTTTTTTTCTGTGTTGGTTTCATCCTTTTCCCTCTCTACATCCGATATGTACTCTGAACAGGTCTAATAAGTATTCATTTAAATTTAAATGTATTACAGGCAGTAACCGCATAATATTCTATAATCAATAAATTTATGTGTAAGGTCTGGGGCAGTTGTTCCGGCATGTAATGCGCCAGCCGAATCTTGTGGCTCGCCCGAAACGGATTCGAAGTACAAATCACTCGATAAAACTAATCACAAATCATCGGTTAAACAATTAAACGTAACAGGGTAGTGCTTCGGCTGAGTTATGCACGAGAAATTCCATCTGCTTCCTCGTGTATTTGAAATGCGTACTCGTAAATCCATCTCGCTTGAATTTCTCACATCGTTCCGAATCGTCTATCTCGATCCAGTCTCGTTCGTGGTGTTTCGCAAAACTTGCATTTACTGCAGCTCTGTGTAAAATAAACTTGTCTATTTGATTGCATTGTCTTATTTACGGCGAATTTCCATTTGATAACGAGATAATTATAAGATATATTTAGATCATTCTGGAACCACTTCATAGAAAATACTCTCTTATTTTATAACATTGTTACAGATTCAGATACTGTCTTTCTGCTCGACATTATAAATATCACTGTGCAAAGTCGTCAACCACTTTTTAAATATCTTAAGGGGGCTACACACGGGCATGCGAAATTGCGCAAGTATACATAAACGATCACAAAAATACAGTGACTATGTATCAAAGAATTTACGATTCCATTGTTTCCGTTTTACAAACCTCACCAGAAGAGTACTGAACTAAAAAAAAAGACTTTGAATTCAGTTGAGATTTGAGTCTTTTCAACATTAGTTAGAATTAGTAATCATCGATCGAATAAGATTACTACAATATTATTTCATTTCGTTTAATATTGTATAACAATATTTTTTAAATAATTACGTCGATGTACCACTATTTTATTTTCGTTTTGTAATATGGACTATTAACTTTCAAAACTCGTGGTTCATTCAAATTCAAATCAAGCATATTAATATTAAGCAATTACAATATAATAATTCAAGCATCCTATATTAATTAACGGCTTATTTGCAATTTCGTTTTATGTCGATGCTTTATGTTTATCTTTGGTTGGTCTTTTAGTTTATGTCAAATATACGTAGGATTACCTAAATTAGTAATGTTCCGTTTTCAGAAAAAAGAAATTACGGTCACAAACAAATGATTGTGCATGCAAACATGTGTAGCCTCCTTACGCTATTTGATTTTTTATTTCAGAAAATTATTTGCAAATATTATTTATTTACTATTACTTTAACGTAAATCTGTAAACAAATATTAAATATGTAATTATTGAAAAAAATAGGTTTCTTTACCTGGTCCGTGCCAAAAGTTCGAAATTATGTATATGAATCTCCGCACTCTCAAGATATCCACTCCATAAATGGAGAATATGGATTGAATTACGATTTGAAGAATTATGTTGACTGGTTTTTCATGACGATTATTGGTCATCAGCTGATTTATCAACCTACTCGACATTCATTTTTATTGTTGCTTAACAGATACTGTTGAATTTTTATAAGTCTTTGTGCAGCAATTATTTGTTGTGGGATTAAAATGTGAAACCGACGTCACCAAAGCACGCGCCATGATTTTTACCGCCTATCCAAGGTGATTTTTTTTTTATAATTCAATTATATATTTTTTCACTGTTACTCTACAAAGAAGCCATACGATCGCAATTAATTTTGTTTTTTTTTTCGTTTAAAAATGTCTTTCTTATTTTTTTTTTAATAAAACAATTTAAAATCTGTTCATTGTTAGCTTTTTGTAATCATTATAAGAATAGAAACTTCTACACATATGTCATAAGTTTTGTGAAAAGAGATTACATAAATCAAAAGTGTTCGAAAATATTTACATTTCGTGTTACATGTTAAAATAATATTTTTACAATCCCTTTATTTATACATAGACGCTTAAAACATTCTTGTAGCGTATTTTAAAAACTAATAACACTATTTACGTAATTTACAAATAATTGTGATGTGTTAAATCAACCTTGTCATATTTATTTTATAAATTGGGCTAGAGCTGAAATACATTCACCCGAATGATTTTTTACGTTATATAATAAAATATTATTATAAAGACTGGTCCATATTATAGAAGCTGTTTTAATCAATTTTTACAATAAATTGACACAGGTAAAGTTACTTTCACTGAAGTGTAGGTAACAAAATTACTAATTAACATTTCAAATGTCTGTTTTTGAAGTCAGATTTTTGATAAAGTTTAATGAAAACATGTATTTTCAGCATGTGTATGATTGATTTTAGTCGTGGAAATATTACTAATTATAAAAAAGTTTATATCAAATAACAAGGAAGATTCATAAAAATATTTCTCATACAATATAAGCGAAGCAAAACTTTCAGATATTCACAGAAGTCACGGATGAGTACCTTTAATCCTCTACTTTCTTAGTATACATCGCAAACCTTTTTTGAAGGAGCACTTGTCTCGCGCAGCACAGTTCAGCCCCGGAGGGTCAGACTACTCCCACTCTTAAGATTGGTTATGTTATAGTAAATTTGTTCTTTTGCCATGTCTCGAGATGTTTGTGAACATCTTAACCTATATACGGTCTTATTTAAAAGTGCAATTATTGCAGCGGTATCACGAACAGCCTTTGTACATAAACAAAGCAAAGTTAAAATAATTATATCTATAGTATCATATAAATCTGTACTTGGTGTTTTTTTCATACCATGTTTGCTTCAAAAGTGGAACATATGGATCTACAAAGCGTGAAAATATCCAGCTCGAAAGTGGAGTGTATAGATCTCAGCAATGTGAAGACGTCTTGGCAGATTATTTTTCACGAAACTTTTTTGTCAGACAATCGTTCAAACCAATAGGCATCCAGTCCTGCATTTTTTTATTTTAAAATCCGACAGATGGGAAATCGAACCAGCATTCTCCGAATCGCTAGGTGCGCAAGCTACCAACTGCGTTACCAGGGAGATGGGTTGGTTGTTAGGTACTAATAAAATATCCTTATCGAGCTACGTGCTTCGAACTCGCAAATTTCGGTTCTGTAATGGAAATGGTAAGGTGTAAGCTTTCATCTTAAAATGTCAATAGTTATTTCCATATTCACACCATCTTTAATACTTTCAATATTTATGAGCTTAGTTTTTATTATTAACATGACCAAATCACATGAATTGATAGTAAAAAATGCGGATAATAATTTCATAGCCTTTTTTTCAATTCACTTTTTTTGTAAACAATCAAAAGAGAATATTAATTTTAACATTGACGATTGAATCACTGTAAATGAATATCTCTCATCTTGAAAATCAAAATAATTTTCTGCTTTTATTGAAGTAATTAAAAGATTAATGTTTCATGTTTGATATTACTTAGCAACGGTTCTCAAAGTCTTATCAAGTTCAAAGTAAATATATTGATTTTGTATTTAGTGACATAATATTCAATTTGTGCTAATGTCCCACTTCATCGTGGTACGTTTCACGAATTTCCTCACTTCTATGATCATCTTTACTAAATTCATGAATACAACCTAATTCTAATTGATAACCTTTGATACTAATTGCACTATTACCAGAATACTCCTAAATATAGATTGCCGGCTTGCAATTAAAATCGTATTGTAACGAAATATCTAACCCTGCCAAACCTGATCCGATTCGGATATTTAAACTGTCAATTTTTTAGACGGTTCAGGTTTATTACACAGGAAACTCTAGAAAGAATACAGTTCACAAAATTTAATGATCAGTATTGTCGATTTCTTGAGAACGTTATTTTACTGATCTTAAGTATTGTACTACCCAGTTTAGAATACATCCATTCAATTAAATTTGAAAAATACCACATATTTTTAATTTGAATTTAAATCAATGAATATTGGTAGTAAAATTGTTAAACATAACGCATTTATAATATTATTCTTAACCAATTTAACTGAACGTCTCGACTAATTAGACGTTGTACAACATGTCAATTACATTTTAATTTGATAATAGTTCACCATGTAAAAAATTCTCATGGCTCAATGTTCAATAATTTTTACATGCAATTCAATAAATAAATGTAATTTTATCATTAAAAATGAATTTTTAAAACAAACTGCAAATTTAATTGGGCATTACAAGATAATTACGATAATCGTCCTCGTTATTTTTTACATTAGTTCGGCATTTACTTAAGTCAACTTTTAATAGTAGCTTAGTTAATGCATTAGCGAAACCTATTTCGAAAATTCTTTACGTTTATCTATTTATTTTCATTGTATTTTCCACTGCACGGTTAACTTGAAACCCGAATTTCAGCTATATTATAAATATTGCAAGGCTAATTACTAACATTAAAAACATTGTTATTTACGTTCAACTATTACGTAACTATTAAGCTTGAAATAATAATAAAAATGATAATTTGTCACTGAGTGACTGACTGTTATCCAGAAACTCGTGCGAGGTACGAGTAAGACAGGGCTACTATTATTAATTAATACGCGAGCGAGAGGACGAATACACAAGGATCGAATAGAATTAACTACCGATTAATTTACCGCATAGGTATACGTTATGTTTAATTACTTTCTACCTCGCAAGAGAGCTGGATTATACGTGGTGAAGGCGCTTAATAACTACTTGTAATATATAAGATACGTATAATAAATGCATTATAATGTGATTGTAATTAAATATATATTCCATATCATGCACTCGTATTGAGCTTAAAGACGAAATTGTGTTTGAACGTTTCTCAGAAATCGAAATGGGATCTTGAGGTGTAATATATCCGTTAGGTATTATGGCCTGATTTACATATTATGCGAATTATTATATTCGTGTGATCGCAGCTGAAATGCTTGGATTTCGGGAAATCCCCAACGCCTGGATCTTTGGAATAGTGTCGCTGTCTTGAAATGTGGGGAACATTATGAGAGAGAGTATCTCACTGCATGAGACTGCTTTATTATGCTAGATGCTTGCTTAGCATTCGTTCTCAACTTCGTGTTGTTTTAAAGTTGAAATATTCCATGCATACTATAATACATCCAAATATAATATTTGTATTACATCCAGTGTAATATATATAATAATTTTATGGCTTTGGCGGTCAATCAGGCAGATCAAGCATTAATTTTCTATTTTATTAAATTCAAGAACCCATCCGCTTATTGAAGGTCCTTTTAATTTTAGAATTGATGAAAAGCCAAAAAAAATATGTATGTATCTTTAAAAAGGTAATGTTGAGATTTGATAAAATGGTGTTCATTTATCAGTGCTCTTTTGTGGTTGTGAATCACGGGACTTAAAAAAAGCTCAATGCAGCTGTGAAGTAAGCTTTGAGAACAAATGTTTGCGTTAGATTCTGGTGATGGGGTCGTATCACTTGCCTTCCCTTCTACCACCTGCCATGTCTCCACGCCTATTACGTAGGCGTATACCGTGGTGTAACAGACGTAGGGTGCTATTCAAAGTGCTAAAAAAATCCCAAGAGTAGCGTCCATGATCATGGTTGGCGTTTACTGGAATGTGCGTGATGCGATGGTATGACTTTATTCAAAATGAGGAGATAAAAAAACTGACCATGCGGCTACACATTACTTCAAGGGAAGCTAGCTTGTAGCATCTTGTAGCTGTGGCAGTAGACTTAGCTCTGCCACATGCTGCATATGCTTTAATAGAGTTTTAGCCTGATCAAACCGGCAAGCATTTACAAAATGTATTCTGTTCAGCTACAAGATGCTTGCATAACTTAGGAAAATGCGAAAATAATGACTATCGATTGTGAATTTTTGAAGCGGTGTATGTGGCCCATACACACATTTAAAGGAGTAGATCATAGGTGCCAAATTTGTTTTAGCTTACCACCCTCTCAAACATTCTTCCCTCTCTATTCAATATTATCCACCGTCCTTTATTCGCATTTTAGCACACGTAACGTAACTTATTTTACAAAATCATATGTTTCCCGTTTTTTTTAGCTTGCGTATTTTAATTAAAAATTTCTTCTATTAACGAACTGCCGATCCCTACACCGTCTGGATGCCCCCAAATGTATGTGAACTCACTATTGCTTTTCTAGAAGGCTTCAGCGTACACTTCAAGAATCTATGGAGTTGATTGAAAAAGACTATGTTTATTTATCACATGTTTAATAACGATGTTAAATCCGTAATAATTGTTGATATTATTAATACATTGAGTCTTTGGTCGTTAATATATGACTGTAAAGTTCTATACAACTGTCAACGTAATACTTATACGTAACGTACACATAATACTTACAACGATGAAAAGCACTCTAAATTCGCGTCGCCAAAACGCGGCTCGCAGAAATACGAATGGCGATCGCTTTACAATGTTCCCACGGCTGTTTTACAGCCTCTCTATGATTCATGGACGGACATAGATTTGGGGAGCATTATCTTGTCGTATTCAATGTTGAAATGGACGCTGTTTGTGACGTCACTATGGAATGCATAAATCAGAGGCGCATACCTCGGCTAGAACAAGAGAACCACTTTTGGAATTCGCGTGATGCTGTTTTGTTTTCTTTGCCTGAAAGCATTTAAATTCTGCGAACCGGAATAAGGATTATGTGGTAAAATACGTGTGTTGTTGAATACGGCCACGGAATTTGTATGTTCTACGTGTGCTACTTATTTTATATTTGCAGCGAGATATTATTTTATAAGCGCTGTTTATTTTTAAAATTAAAATTAATCATATGTATGAATATTTTACTTCTACGTTTATTTATTGATGACAGATTTACAATTTTATATTTACGTATCGAAATATCGACTGTACAAATAAAAACCGACGTATTTCTCAGTTATCATAATGGTTTTTTGCAACAAATCAATACACGTTGTATTAAATATAAGCTGGAAATGCCGAATTATTCTCTAAATCAAGCTTTTAAATTTTGAAAAAAAATGGCCTCTGAAATTTTCAACCAGAAAAAAAGACTTTTGCCACAACAATTTTACTGGTTTTTCTTAATAACTCATTACATTAATATCAATTTGGGTAAATAAAAAAACCAGTTTTAGTCTTCTTGTACTTCAAGGTGGTGTTTTTGTTTGTGTTTGGCCCGAAATCGTTTTTGTGCTTCGATATAATACATGCAATATGTTTGTCCTTTAAACAGCAAACAACCAAAAAATCCATAGTTTCTTTTATCGATTGATTTTTATGGAAATCAAAACATTTAAGGCTGGACTCCCAGTGAATATTTGGATGGGAAACGATTCTCGCAAACAACTTGAAAAATAAGCTTTTATTTAGATATATGTTTGACTATCCACTTTTGGAGCGGAATTTTTAAAAGAAACATTATTAAAATTCGTGCTATTATTTCATCTCCACGCGTTTTTTACGCTTTGTATGCTTAACGTAGCGTAGTAGTGTTGTTATTGGTGACAGTAGCTATGCTGACAATGCTCATTTCGAGTCCTTTCGTCTAAATTTTGTTAATGTTACGGACAATTATTAAAACACTTAATTTATAATATAATGTATTCGTTCTAAATTAATCTCATTTTCATTTTTTAATAATTATAAGTAGATGTTCTGCTTATATTTGAGGTCTTTGAAAAACATCATTGTAGCCGAAAACTTTATAGAATGTTGTTATTACAATTAACATTAATTTATAATTATCAAATATAATATTAATGGATAGTGCGTAATGAAAATCGATTTTTATCTCAAAATTATTGAAGTAATTGTATCAATTTTTTTGTTCGCATCATTAATCTATATGAACATAGATGATGTGTAAGTACTGTAATTGTATACTGACAAAATTATTATAAAATTATGCTCTAATAAATACCGGCGGAAGTATCTATCATTGAAATGTCATGTTGAAAGATATTATATTGTTGCCAAATTTCACTTGACCATTATGGGTCAGTTGAATGTTACAGAACATTTGAAATGTGGTTAGTGCAATATATAAGTGATCGGAGGCTATGACAATTATTATTAATACCATCATAATTATCAACGTGTCATTTAACAGCTGATCTCTTCTGGTTACAATGACATTGCACACGTTATGTATTTATTGAATAATAATAATAATTCAAATTCAACCAACGCACATCCAAGTCAAATTCAATAAAATATTTGAACGTTGAATTAAATTCAGTTGTAATCATTTGTCAGTTTTGAAATGGCGTTCTATCAAGTGAATAAAAATGCATTTTAATAAATTATTTTTGTCTATATTTATTTTCTCTTTTATATTTTTATCTTCCAATAAAAAAAATAATCTAATATAATATATAGTATACATTAGGGTCTATGATATAGACTATTCTCAATATTTAGTCATGTCAACTATAAAGTTTCATTTAATATCGAAGATTCGTTCCACATCTACTGCACACATATTTACATATTAACCCTTTGAGTAGTATTGACTACATGTACGTCCGTGCGCCTTGTTGCCTTGTTTTCAAAGCCATTCGTCTATTGTTTCAATAAAACGTTATTATTTCTTTTAATATAAATGCTAGACAGATCTATCAACGATATGTAGACGCCAACATAATTACATCATATAATTGTAGGCTAGAAAAAATACATAAACATTACGAAAAAAATGAGCAAAAAGAGTTGACTTCAGCGTTGAAAAATTCCATTATTCTCTTTCGATAATTACTATGTTTTGCAAAGAAACGAAAGATTATTTATATTTTTGTTCACGAAAACTCATAGAATGTCACATATATCAGTCATATGCGTTCAAATATTATCTCAAGTGCTCCTTTGATTCTAAAATGTAAACGGCCATATGTGGTAATGCTATACACATTCTTACCAATTTTGAATACTTTTTCAGTTTATTTTTTTCGTTGTTTGGAAATAAAAGAGCATTGTTTTCAAATTGGCATATCCAATTTCATTGATTTTATAATATTCGTTGAATTGATAGCGGTGAAAGATTTTAAAAAGTGTGTGCATATAAAAATAACTCACTGATGGAAGAATTAATCTATTATGTCAAATTATATTTATCGCTTGTATACAACAAATTTAAATGTACAGTTACAAGTAAATATGCGATATATTCAAGTAAAGAGTTTTAATATAACTTATTTGAAAAAATTGTATAATCGAGTATCATCAGCAGATAATACAATATTATAAAATCCAATACATACAGAACATATTATTACTATGTCATAAAGTAAAGTTATTAAAATTATCATACTTAACCTAAATTACCATACAAATGAAAATAAGTGTTTTACATCTTTGTGAAATTTAAATTTAAAGTCGAACCCCAGTTCTCTCGATTATAACGTTTTGACTTTATTTATAATTTAATAGATCTGTACCTTATATTTTTTTAATCTATCTTTCCTAGTTTGTTTCAATACGAAGTGTATACATATATTTGTAAATATAGAAGGCTTTATTTTATTTATATTTTCCGGATGTCTGTTTCCGAAAGTGAAATGCCATTATGTGATAATAATAATATAAGTCCATCGTGGGACTTGTCCCGGCCTCTCCCTTGAGTTTACTGCGATCAATTGTTTGTTGTTGTACAAGTAAAGCCTTGGGTTAACTTTCATGAAGTACCCCAAAAGCCTTGCTGATATAACTTCGCGTACCTTTGTTGCGGTGTCGTGATCGGAATTATTTATACGATTGGGAAAGATGGCACAACTTTACTACATTTAATAATAATTTTTTGTCAATTATATTACGATAAATTACAATTTTGTCGCAAATATTATTCATATTTTATTCTTATAAAATTTCAAAGTTCCATTTAAGCGACCAATATTACATCTTTTAGATCATCCACGTTGCATTACTTGAATGATTTTCAACTTTTTTCTTTCCTTCTGATTATATTTGTCTCCTGTGTGGGGAATATGAACGTAATGCTTTCAAAACTTCGTGTGACCTGTCAATTGATTTGTTTCATTTCAAGGCATTTACATATTTTGCTTAATACATCTCATCTCCCGGGTAGCGTAGTTGGTAGCGTCTGCACCTAGCAATTCGAGGAATGCGAGTTCGATTCCCTATCTGTCGGATTTTAAAAATCCGTAAATGCAGGACTGGATACCTATTGAGTTGAGTAATTGTTTGACAAACAATTTTCGTAAAAAATAATCTGTCAAGCCGTCTTCACATTGCGGAGATCCATATACTCTACTTTCAGAGTGGATATCTTCACACTGTGTTGATCCATATGTTTCATGTTGGTAACGAACATAGTATAAAAAATCTTATTTTAGCTGTCTGGAAAAGCGGTAGAAAATTTGTCATATCATAGTATTATTACTACGTAAAAAATTAAAAATGTCACAATGGATCACGCAGTCAGTGATGTCCATAACGGAAATGCTACAATGGTAGACTTGGTTAAGACACGTTCTGTATATATCTCAAGAGACTTTCAACTTAAAATTCCTGGTTATCAAGTTTTGGTGTCTTAGCAAGCCCATAAGCACCTACGACGTATTTAGTAAAGCTTTGTAATGCTGAATACTCTGAAACGTGAAAATATTTGAGGGATTTTAAGACGCGTTATCTGATAAATTTATTCTGCTTAAAAAGCTAATATACAATAGATGTTTTTAGAACCATCTTTCCAGTGATAAAATTAATAAACGCTTCTTTGCCTCTCTCTCAATCTCAGTTTGAAATTATAGGAGTTGGCCAAATTTGGTTTGTTTCGCAACTTAATAAATGTCTACGAGACAGTTTCCCGCCCATGGAAAACGTGCCACTTTTAGTCTCCCAATGGCCGCCGACTTCTATCGCTTTAGAAAGCCTACGTGATCCCATGGTGTAAGCTTTTAGCACTTCTAGTTGAATGTAATATTCGATGTATCGTTTCGCCTGACTTGTCTGGGCTTTATAGAAATTACAATCTGTTGTTTTAATTACTACAATGGATACTTCCTTTTTTACACTATGTTTACTCTCAAAGTGGATCATATGGATTTACACAGTGTGAAGATATCCACTACTAAAGTGGAGTATACCGATCTTCGCAATGGCAAGACTTCTTGACAGATTGTTTTTCATGAGAATTTTTCATCAGACAGTTGTTCAACCCAACGAGTATCCAGTGCTGATTTTTTTGGATTATTAAAATCCAATATATAGGGAATCGAACTCGCATTCCCTGGATCACCAGGTGTGAACGTTACCAACTATGCTTCCGTTGAGAAAAATTATTAATTCAACGTATTTTACAGCTTAGTATTATAATAACAAAACAGTATACATTTGTCATATAAAAAAACATATAAAAGTTGGATTATTAAGTTAAACAATTAGTTTAACAAATTGACAATTAAAAATAAAAATAAATAATGTAAAGCGAGAATTTTTCAAAATTAATACCAGATTTAAACTACAAAAAAGTGACTCGAATTGCTATGTATAGTTGAGATATTTACACTTTGAATATGATACATTTGTTTACAAAGTGTTTAAAAAGTAAACAGTTACTTCTACTTACACACTTATGTTATGTATTGAAAAAAAAAATAAACGGAAATTCTGTTTAGATATATTCGTTTGTAGCTCTGATTCTAATCGATAGGCATAAAATATATTGACAAATCAGCCGCGGTACGTTTTCCAATATATCTGTGGTTTTTCGCGTGGCATAAACGCCTTCAAATAAATTTTATATTGGGGCTGTTTCGGTTGTCGGAGGTGTCGATTCGTTGGAGCGAATTGTACGTAGCACGTATAAGACGCGGTGACAGAATGCGCTCCGCTTTCCGGCTGACACGTTTGGTTTACAGCTGAAATATTACTACAATTTTGAACACTTCTGGCCTCCGATTTAAATTGCATCTCTGCATTCCGCGCTGATATTGAAATCTGGTAAAAGATTGATTCGAGAAATTTAGATTTACCGATAAAATGAAGCAAGCTCGAACGTTCAATATGGCGCGCGAATGGATTTATTTTGAATTAACATCAATTTTATACTTTATACAACTCTAGATTTTTAAAACGTCTTTATTATACAGTAGTTGTATAACTGTCACTATTATAGATTCTACCGTGAGATTTATGGACAACCAATTCTCGTAAAAAATCTGTCAATATTAGTCTTCAAGCTATGAAGGTTCATGTGTTTCACTTTCGAAGTAGTCATGGTGAAACACGTATCGCTCGTGTCAAAGCAATATCTCGTATACCTCATCACACAAATTTTATAGAAGATGATCGAACTCTTTTTAGTCGCTATTATTAAATCGATTTTTCTATATTTTTATGACACTATTAAATCGACTAATATTTTTTACGTTGATATTGAAAAACAATCTTTTAATGATGATGAATATAAATAGTTCTTTCCGTTTATTTGTTTGCTGTGTGGTAAACATATACTATGTATTTGTTTTGTCATGCGCGATATATATATATATATAACAATCACTTCGTCTCTGATAGTTTAATATATGATTTTCCAAAATGCGAAGAAGATCCATTTCAACGGATTATTTTTCACAAGGATTATTTGTCAGTTATTTGCTCAACCTATGTAGAATGCTGTTCTGCATTTTTGATGCATTCTATCTGGTGCCGAAGTCCAGGCGCCTACCCATTGGGTATATAGTTCAATCAGATTTATAGTTTATTGTTATAATTACTATTGAAGATGGTAAAAATATAACATAATATTCGTTTAAATCATTTTAAAACACAAGCACAAACAAATTAAATGTTGTAGAAGAAACAGCAAATAAAAGTCGAAATAAAAAAAGAATTTAAAATTATAATAAATACAAAAAAAGAGAGTCTTCCAAGAAAACTAGATAGCTTCTGTTTTAAAATTATTACAACTATTTATACTCGGCCATCTCAGGTGGAAGATATCGCTAATCGAGACAATTTAGTTAAAAATCATTAGTACCCTCCGTATTGGCATGACTCTAGCAGTAGTTTAAGCCGGCATTGATATGTGTGTATTATATTTCATTTGTGAAGCAATTATCAGGACCGTGCTTATCAAAAGTTTATTATGATTTACAAACATAAATATCTCATCCTACTTTTCAACTAACTGCTAAAAGGAATTTGCTACAACCTTCTTTGGCGCATTTATTTGTTCAATTCAGATAGGAAGATAGATAGGGAGAAAGGGAGTGAGTGCATTATAAAGTTTGTTTAGATTTTCTCAGATTTCAAATTGATGAGTGTAAATCTTTTGAGAGATACTCTATTCTACTTACTTGTACATATACATTTTTTTACTTCCGTGGAGCTGCATTGTCGATTCCCTTGTTATACACTATTTTAGCCGTGATAAACCTTTGTAATTTAATAGCGCTTGCGGCTTACATGCAAAGTCTTTATCTAAACTAGTGCCTCCACCGAGGGACGAATTTTACAATTTAACCCGGTAAAGCCCGGCCCTGTTGAAAGTGTATTTAATTAAATATAAACTGATACCCGTTTTTAATATCTTTTTCGCGTCATAGTTCCGATTATGTCGGGCAATATAGAGTGCATATACATTTTAAATTCTCTCCCTAATAACTCTTCGCAGCAGTCATGATATATAGTGTAACGTTGTGTCAATAACTTAATATATTCCAGGATACTATCCACCCGTTCATTCTCATTCAACTTCATTTTTATCAGTTTTATGGCGTATTTTTTATATAATCAAAATAGCATTCTATCTTTAAAACAATAATTCCGTTTAATTCGGTACATTTAACGATTAAATATTAATTTTGTATCAAACAAGTGCCGAATATTTTAAAGTATTTTTACATTTCGAAAGCTTTTGTCTTCTTCAAACTATATCGTTATTTATTTATTTCCAAAAGAAAATTTAGAATTTGAGTATTTAAGGTTCATACTCATTATAAAGACTTTATTACAGAACACTGTCTTTGCATTTAAACATGTAAATATAACTATTATTAGTTGGATTGTTGAGTTTTTTTTATGATCACATGCAGTATTTAAGACATATTATAAATAATTGGTCAGGAGATTGTAGTACAGTCATCAATTTTTATAACAATTCTTGTAACTAATACTTTTTCCATGGTCAATGTTTATTTCGTCGTTCTTGGTTTTGTAATGCTGAACGCGCAGTAAGTATGGCCGACAGATGTTTTATAGTGGCACATCCTTAAGAATTGTCTTAT
>JAGVSQ010004377.1:0-19547 GCA_022683975.1 Rhyacophila evoluta
TATACATATATAATATATACATGTATAATAATATAGCATATATTTATTCACAACCTCACAGTGAAAAGTCAGCTCACATTAGTGAAATGATTATAGTATTTGAAAAACAAGAAATGACATGCTGCAGAATTTAATAAATATGTGTTGATGAAAAAGGTTATTTATCAAATATGAAAACTACTTTCACTTTAAAATACCATAAAACTAAAATTATAAATTATTTAAAACTGGTTAACTTCACATATGTAAGTATACCAATGAAAGGAATCAGTCAAAATATTAATTATAAAACTAATAAATATACTTTGTTTGGTTTCAGCACTATTTGTTTTAATTTTGACGGCATATCACTTACCATCTGTTATGTGAAGTTTGATCAGTAAATCAAATTTCAATATTCCAATGCAAATCGCATGTGATGTATATTTAAAAAAAAAATGTTTGTTATTATCTAAGCTAATGTATCTTCAAAAGGCAATTTATTTTTTGATTCTATTTGTTGATGGCCAACACGCTTAGCATTTTATAAATCACGTCAAATTAAATGTTTACTGAACCGATCCCCTCTATAGTTAACTGGTTTAACTTGATACATATCAGACGCTATCAATCATTCTATGTGTAAACAAATAAACCTACCCACAGTTAAGTGAAACCTAGCGTGTACATTACCCTTCAGAAACTATTGATACCCTCTACGCCGTAGCACAAAAGCTTGTCTAAAGCAATTTGACTCTGAAACTGTTACGAATTCTTGTCTAAAATAGAGCACGATCGCAGTTCAAACGGAATGATGCCAAGTTACTCGACCATATTTTATTTTTATAGTTGAGTTATTGATTGAACCTAACCTCCATACGCCGTTTTTAGGTTTACCCATATATTAGAACAGAGTACAAAAACATGTATTAAACATGCGTTGTTTTTTGTAAAAGAAAATACATATTATATTTAAATGTAATAATCATTAAACACGTACTTTTTGCTAACTGTTGAACTTCTGGTTCTATGCTTTTTTTATTTTTAACTGAAGTTAGAAGATTAGAGCTTTTAAGCCTGTGTCATCAACCAAAAAAAGAAAGAAAAAGTAAGAAAGATTCAAAAAAGTCTTAATTATTTAATTATACAAATTTGTTGCGTGGTAAAAGTGAAATATAAAATTGACATTTCCTGTGACGGTCTGTAAATATATTTTGCAAAGTTACGCAAATCGATATATTTCTTCACACTTCTATGAATTTATTGGTTACTTTTGGAAATGGCAAAAGCCCTACGTATTTAAACGTAAAATTCCATCAACGTGATGAATTGATTTGAATAAACAATTGATAAAACACGAATTTATCACTATGGTTTTGCAAACTTTTTTTTTCTGTTGCAATATCGTTACAAATTGAAAATTTTCATCCACGTAAATTAGTTTTCGCCACAATAAAGTTTTAATCACAGTCAAACTTTTAATAATTTTGAATATCACCGACCGATATTAAATCTATATTTGGACCAGCCAATGTCTATACAAAATATTATTTATTTGTAAATCTTATCAGTTAAATACTCACTAGAGATTGTATTTATTGAATTAAAGGATAAAAAAATAATATAAGAAAGCTATCTACAGATAAATTATAAGAATGAAACCGTCTCTTTAAATTTCACAACATTTTTTTAAATATTTTATCTCACGATGATAATTCTTATTTTCTTACTGTAAGTATTTTGTCCGTAATAATCAAAATTAAAACATGCCATTGTCTAATCTTTTTTCTGTATAAAAAGTGAAATGATCATTAATATCGCTGCCATAACTAATGACCATCATGCCCTCGTTTTGAGTTAAGAGTCCTTTTTTTAATTCAATGTAAGAACCACTAGGTACCCCTTAGTATAATTTTATTTTAAACGATTCGTATCAATTAAAACTTCTGAAACATCATAAATAATACTCCCTCTTTACAGCCGCTTGAATTCTTAATCTAAATGCATCACGATATCGCAGGATGTGGTTTTTTTATTCCTTTTTAAATGAAAATGTTGAGGGATGAGTATTATTAGTCATCAAACAATGATGCTACATGTCAGCGTTATTTAAAGTGTTTAGTTTATTTATATTCACTTTGAAAATTTGATGTTTTATCGAAAGCATCAATTTGGTTTGCAAAATTTACATAGTTATGGGTTCCAGGCGATCAAATATATTCTAGCAGCGAATTGACGGTAACTCACGCCAAGCAATACACTGCTCTAAGTGTTACATAAATTTGGCAACCCTCATAACGGAGCGCCGGCTCGGCAATATTTACCGACAGACCCGCGAAACCCTTTTCATGACACAACAATTAACCGGCTCGCTTAATCATTAATGCAGGTTCGATAAATCGGAGCTCTTCTCACAGCAGGAAGGTATTTAACATCGTATTAGCTGACAATCTTCCCACCAACTACCTTCACCCAAAAGTCTTGGATGAAACTTTTGTCTTACTTGACCCGAATTGCATTCAATATGTCAAAGAGTTGTTAATATTTCCTGGAATATAGAATTTTGCCATTCGTATACATTCTAATTTAAATATATTAATATTTTAAGAAAGTTTCTACGTAGTACGTCAAGGTTTTAAATATAAACATGTATATGAGAAAAAGTTTACTGAAGTATATAGTAAATACTATTGATTATATAAAAAAAACTAATACGTTATAACATACATCAATCCATCTTTCGGTAATCAATCGAGCATTACATGTAAATGTAAATAAATTCCAGTCCATCGATGAGTAATAAAGATAATTTCAAGGATATGTCGATCTTATTTCTTAGAGTGAATTTTTTCGCTAAAATAATCAGGACAGCTATATATTTAATTAAATATTGATGCGTCATGTTTTAGTCGTTGTTATCCTACTGAAATTAGAGAAACCATCGACTGTTTTAATCATGTTTTTAACTTGAGATAACTAAATTTAATTCAATTGCTGGACGTAAATGGAAATTGATTATTTGTTGAAAATCTGATATAGTGACTACAAAATTGATTACGATTGTACTAATAAGAAACTGTAATTAAATGATATATAATCTACGTAGTTACGATGCCTATTGAAAATCAACTCGCGCTTCAAGTTACAACGCTCAAAAATACAACCCCTGCGCCATTGTTTCATAAGTATGATGTCGTGTCATTATCATAGCATACTGGTTGTCATTATCACCCTTGTTTGTATGTACTCAAACGGTTGATTTGGTAGACAATAATGGTCTCTCTCGTTTACTAATTGATCACGCTAATTACTACATACACATTTACACAATATGCGGATTATGTCGATCGATCATGGATGATTGGAAGAATCAACTCGTCAAACCATATGTTCCTTTCAATGAATCTTGCCCTGGCAATTGACATAGTTATGATTCAGTGTAATGATGTGTTTTACTACTTATTCGTGGTCACTCAATAATTTTAATAATAACTCAATATCTGGCGTGAAGAATCACGTTTATACTATTACTATAATCTGTATATCAAACGTTGATATATTCGTATTGAAGAGATATTATATTAAATCTATAGGTAATTGAAAATATTAATGATCGGACTTTTCTCTGTATGGTCGACATGTTGAAATAGGTCGCCTGAAACGCAAATAAGGTGACGCCAGTTTGTCTGCAAAAATAACATCTGCAATAAAATACACCAATAACAAGTTTAGCGTTTTATTCGAAATACGATTTTCGAATAAACATGTTTTTGTGTCTATTAAAAATACATAATAAATAAACTACCATCAACAGCTATTGAAGTGTCCTGTATTATATATAATTCCGAAAATTAATTAGTTTTTTCTGTATGTATTTCGGTTGTAACATTGTCATCTTCTTCGATGGAAATATTTTATACATGTACATATACATTTACTATCCCATCAGCGCGGACGTTTATTTTTTTTATATTAAACACATACTCATTTTTGGTAGATACTAATTTAAATCATTTAACGAATACATTTATATACGTCATTATTCCTCATCTGGATATTAGTATCTTATCTTTCATCTATAATATATAAACATGTAAAACATTCGGGTTAATGCTTGTTGAAAATACCGTAGATCAAAAACAATAGTGTATGTGGGATTACAGTGATATCAGATAATTATATTTAATGCGTTTAGTGTATTCATCAACTAATGTAAAATAGTTCGCTTTCAAAGAAGAATGCTCGTTATCTTAAATTCCCAATTTATTTTGTACCTTTTTTATATACACTTTACTTACAAAAGCTTCATTGCTTGTTTTATGACTATTTTACGTCACCAACGTGTTCTATTTTAATTTAACGTTTTCCTTTTATATATTTACATGGCCGTAATTATTTTACATTCAAAAACGGCTTAAATTTATAAATGCAGCACGTAGTGGTGGTTACACTCTATTTTGACGGCTTCGAGAGTATGATGGAAAGGTATATATGGTATGAACGTTTGGGTATTTTATTTCCCTCTTCGACCACATGCCACGATTTTGTAGGTGCTTGCCTCTATATTATGGCAGACGTGTGCGGTTGATTACGGTGTTTTGATGACTTGCACCATCGCATCACAGTTTTAGGGGGAATCGTTTGAGAGCGGGCGTAACACATAACGTGAATCGTAAAAACATTATTTCGGAAACGAACTCTTGGCGTAAGATTGATTGAGATGTTTGTATAAAAGCTACATAATTGGGTTTATTTACGCGCAAAGCGACCAACTCACATAAAAAGCTCTGTCAAAATTAAATCACAAAACCAATGTCGTTAAATTAGTCGTAGCTTAAACACGTGTCAAAACACGTATCTATTTATTGTATGTATTATAAATTCGATTTATTCAAATGCGAAAAAAATCCCCATAGAAAAAATAGCAATATAGATATTAGTCAAATTTCGTGTCAATTGTACATTTTAAAACGTTAAAAAATAATACCTACATTTTTATTCCTTTTACATCTTATAGAATATCTAACGCAATGCATGCTATTCATTTTTAGGTTTTTTTTATCGTTCACTGATTAAAAGTGATAATTGTGCATAATATATGATGTTGATATTTCGTACGTATTAGTAATTATATTATATAATATGTGCCTATTACTAAATTTTTAGACAATATATTATAGAATTACACATATTTGTGTATAAAGGAAGATGTAACTTTGATGCTAAGCATTTCGTATAAAGTATATCAGTCAATACGTTGAAATGTGCATACATTATAAAATTAATTCACCTTTTCAACATATGCACAAAGCCGAATCAATGACACCGTACGACGCCTCCGAGACTCCCTGTTGCTTGTCAATATACTTTCATTCTCCTAGGTCATGTTAGCATTCTGTAATTTCACAGAATACATCATGTAGATATTGGATATTTGGCGACCTTCTATTACGCCATAATCTAGTTGGCTTGAAGCAGAAGCAAAGAATGTAGAAACTCTCCAGGCATCTGCATCAATATCTAGCCTAACCTAACCCGTTCCATCTTCACAAATTAACTATAATAATGGTGAATGGAATATTTATTGTGAAATTTTCAACTCGCATTGAAATATCAATGTTTTAAATGGCGTTAAAGTTTAATATACTTAAATACTTATACTAATTTTTTTATAATTTCGGGATATATAAAATAATTTTTAGTTTAAAATCTCCCTTTTGGTGTGATTTATCTTATAAATTATCCTAACGTGTAAAACATTTTAACCTTACTAAAACTTAATATCCGCCTTTTAAACCCTGATAGAATAACGAACAAGAAGGAATAATTTAATTAAACATTTAATTAATCCATTCATTTTCAAGGAAAGGCCGTCGCCATTTTATATAATATTATCTAAGAAATACAAAGTTATTCGTTTTTAATCCCGATGTCATTACGCCTTACTTTTAATGACCCATATCTACGCTAAATAATCTTCGCTATCGTAGATTCTGGTATATTTCAGAATATTTTTTATCACTAAATAACAATTTTTTATCATTAATAGTTGAAATTTTCATCAGTCTACGGTGCTGTATTTAAGATATATATTACATAGGTATATTTACTGTAGCAGCAACTATATTTCAGCCTTTTTAATTAAAGTCACAACATTAACAGTACTTGAAGCTATCGTTTTAATACGTATCATTCACAGACAATTATCATTAATCATAGTTGAATAATTTTACTGAAATTCGGCTCTACAGATTTAAGAGAACGTATTTAGCTATACTAATAATTCTCCAGGCATATATAATAAAATTTGAATGATAAAACCAAGTATATACAATCTGTTTTATTTTTCTGTGTAAACAAATATAGTTATGACATTTTCCCACTATACAAATCACTTTATTTACCGATTTTATTTATCCTGAGTATGAATATTTTAGTTCGCAAAATTTCACTACATTTGCACATTTACGATGTTTCATCTTTCTCACTTTTTTATGTTGTACAAGTCGTTGCTGTGTATTTAATTGTAGTATTTACATATGGTAACTGAAATAGCTAGCAAAAAATGTTTTTGTTTGGTATTGTCAGTACATCAATGAAATTTATAACGCAAAGAATAATGAATTATTATGTGCAAGATTTTTTTTATATCGGCTAAAAACAAATGTGAGTAAAAGGTCGATATGTAGGAAAACATTTATTTATGTTTGCTTTCATTTCTAAAACTCGATTCCTTTTCAAAGATCGCTTTTTAACGACTACTTTGCGAAACCGAAGCTAATTGTTTCTTGTTGAGAGGGACGAAGCTCATAAAAAATCCTCCCCTTTGAGGCAATCTATTCGATCCTTTATCCCGGCGTGATAATCGCGGTTGTTATCGCTCTGTACACTTGCCATAACGTCTCTGACGGAACTAATTCTTCCTACTTGGCGGATTATTTCATCCTGGCAACAACTACCCGCTGCCTTTTGCAACACTCCGCAGCTGTTTTACTAGGGTCTAATGAGAACTGATACCGATATTATTTATCCCGGAAGGCTGTTGGGCTTTCAAATGCATGCTGCTTTTATTATTAAATTAACGCTATTACTGTAAGCTTTCAAAACATACTCAATTTATTGTTTAATTAGAAAGCAACGCTTAAAAATTGTTTGTTTTCTTATCGTTACACTAGTTTTAAACATTTCAACCTAGTCTGATTATACAATATAATATTAAAGAAGTGTGAAAAAATTAAAACTTAAACTTAAACTTACTGCAATGATTGCCGGTACTATCAAATGGAAAAAAGTAATTTGAAATTATATTGTATACATACGTTCCGTAAATTATTGTGAACTAAATTACTAATTTATACATGAGAATAAAGTAGATTTTAAAAAACCATGCCGGTTTGTTATTGGAACAATTATATTAGATTCAAGAAAGAAATTCTTTCTCATATTTATAATACATGCTAATAATATTTTTCATTAGTATGTTGCATAAAAATACGTTTCCTTTTTCTGAACCCATTTTTATACTATGCTGAATTGATTAATTTCGGACCTAACGTAACGCATACATACAAGGTTTTTCATACCATTCCTAAAATTTTGTATTCATAAATGTTTTTAAATTTTAATTATAAAGGGCTCTCCACGTGAAATATACACACACGCCAACGTTACAGTATTTTGATTTAGATTCCAGAGGAATATTAAAAATATTAATAGTTATAAATTCCATACGAAATGGCACTTTCATTTATTTGGGGCATGTGTCAGTAGGGATTATAATTTTTATCAAATAAACCATTTTGTTGTAAACTTTTATTTTGTTTTTAATTATAAATATCTCCCTTTCGGTGAGTACTTTTTTGAAATATAAAGAATAAACATTTTTTGAACGCCATTATTTAAATTCAAGACTGTTTCTTTGTGAAATAGAGATCTTTTAAGGTGTCAAGCTTTGAATAAATTTGAAAGAAAATTTTAAACTTAAGCTTTCTCCACAAGGTCTGGTAATATTGTTCCGCGAAAATAAAGCAGGTAGTACACAGCAGTATAACTGAAAATATTCAATGGTACTTGACGTTTATAAAAATAAAGTGTTCATTTTTCTTATAATTTTTTAAAGTATGCTTAAATTGCTTTTTGAAATAAAAATAAAGTATCAGCATGAATTAATATTATCGGAGTGCTTGCAATCAACGCTTCTACCGATACTGTCTATTAATACGTACTTTGAATGGATATGATTTTTTTTTACATCACCATTCGCCAATTCCCACTCTTCTGACATTAGTGTATACTGATGTATAATGAACGTGCAACGTCGTTCTACCTGAATACGTGATCTCAAATGATTAGTAATATTTTTTCAATATAACTTAAAATATAATGCATAGGTGTAAAAAAAGCTTTCTCCAAATGTAATAACTTCTTTAAGTGTGCTTTTCTTTGGTGTAATAATAATAGCATTACAATTAAAATAATGTTTCGTAGTTATCTGCATAGCTTCTAATCGATATTAATTATTATGCATCCTTATAGACGACCGTGTATATTTAAAAACATATATAAGTTACGAATATTGTAAAATCATTTTGTTATTATTATTTTTACGATGTTTTTATAATAAATACAATAGTTTTGGTAGTTCTAGGAGAGAGCATCTGTAAGAATTCTTAAATTTGACATTTGTATGCCAATAGCTTGCAGATAGCAATGCCAATGTGCGATCCCACCGACATGAAGTGTTTTCGTGACACAGAAGACGTAATTTGTTTAATTACTTCTTCACATCAGGCGCCTGCAGACGCCAGGGACTTCAATACGAAGCCTTAAATACTCAGTATCACTTTTCTAATTTGAGTGGGCACGGGAAAGGGTCTACGAGTGGCTCTCCGTAGCAAGATGCGAAAGTAATTGGACCCGGACTAATTAAGAATGGAAATAGAGCGAAAAGATGGCAAAGTACTAAGCTATTCAAAATTTTCAAGTTGTTGCCTCCCTTTTGGAATGCCCATTAAAATGGAATTACTCGAACGTTTATTCAATGGTAATGCCACAATAATACTTCCACAAAATTATTTCGCATTCCAAAGAATATTTCTTTCGCTTCGTTATTTTTTCGAACTTTTTCTTAAAATTTTATTCATCTAAATATGATAGGTATTGCGTCATAAGTAAAATTGCGTTTTTATAATATGTTTTTATATATATTATATATTATTAATGGTTTCGTCAATTATTATTTTAAGATTCGAGATAAAATTGATTTATCAGCTAAAACCACTGATCTTGGTTTCTAATAAAATATAATATATAGCTTTGTTAGTAGAACCTCATTTAATCATTTATTTTTCACCATTTTAATAGAATACATGTTTTTTTTAATAAAACAAAATTCTGCTTAGGTGAAAGAATTTACTATTTTGTAAAGTTTTTCATAGCGAATAAAAGTGAATTAATACGCATTATTATTTTAGTGCTTTGAATTGTTTATCAATAATATCCCACAATAAGTAAATATTAGTTTGTAACCCTAATAATATTTCGGTTACATAAAAGCGTTATGGCATGTCAACTTTTAGATTCAGATAATCTTATTTTTTAACTTTGTCGAAGTAACATTTCTTGAAATTCCATACCACAATAAGTAATAAAGCCATCAGGGCGTAATTATATTCCACTTTTTTTAAAAATTCTAAGTGCGACAAAAACTTACAATGTCAAAAAATAGCAATTAAAACGTATTTTGTGGAAGTTTTTAATTACACGGATAATTGGCAACGAGACATCAGTGATTTTGTGCGAAGTTCTTCAAATAAAATTGTTTCGAATGTATGATATCTAATTTTTGATTGATTAATATTAACTGAAAATATTTTATATATGATTAAAAAGTAATTTTATTCTATTATTTGAGTCTCACTATTACAAAAGTGATAGATCTGGCTTGGCCACATGATCTTTGAAGAAAGTGCTTAATTATTGGCCTGCCCTTTTTTAGAGTCAACCGAGGTTTAGCATTTATAAAGGTCTCCGTATGTACTAGAAACACTAGGTAAAGCTACGTGGTTCCGGCATGATGTGTGAAGATGCAAGAGAACTGGCTAGTGACACGAATTATTGGAGGTGCCATATATCACTTTCAGATACAGGATATAGAATAAGAACAGTATTATAGTATCATCTGATAATCAAAAAATATTTAAATTTAGTGGCAGTATATTATATTTAAAGGTAGTAATCGCATTAAACTAAACTTGAATCAAAATATAGTTATATATTTAATAGTAATTGAGTGACGGAAACAAAATTGTAGTTTTTGTATGCTATATATATTTTAAAAATCTTTATTCGCCGTAAAAATAGTTCTTGTATATAATAGATTAAAAATACCAAATCGTTGCGTGCCAACAGATTGTTTATTATAAATCAAGAAAACGGCCGACCATAAATTTGATGTATATCTACCAAATTTAATTGAGAAAATTCCCAACTACCTACGATAATGTATCAAAGTACCCATGTACGTACGAATTCAAAGGATTTTTTTAATAGAATATATCACTTAATCATGAAAAATATGGCACATATTTTTTTCCATTGCTACACTCGAGATTACTTTTAGATTAAACTTAATTTACTGTATATTGTGTATACTAATTTGTTCATATTCGCCTTTGTTGTTGCTATAGGTCATACCATACAAGCCAACTTACCAAATATGTATACAATGTAAGATTCTATATTATTTCTCGGTAGTTTAGTTTAATAAGATACTTACTAAAGCCGTTGCGTGTAACACTTATAAACACAGCGTTGAAGACAGAATAGATTTGTTCAGTCTGCCCTTTTCTTGTAACATTTTGTGACTGAAATAATGTGTTTTTATTCGTTGATGAACTAAGTTTTACTGTAGAAATACTTGCTTAAAAACACCGATTTGAGACGCTTGCTAAATATGTCCCTATCAAACTAGTTTTGTTTTATTAGAACCTTTCTTGAATTTTTATTATTGTTTATTTCAAATGAGTACCACATGTATATACACACATTTAATAAAAAACAGGTTTTTTTGGATTTTTAACAAATCACAAACATCAGTCACATAATTTGAACACATATATTTATGCAACAATAAATTTAATCCTCGAAATGAAATCTTTGGACGCTTGCTAGAAAAAAGAAAATACTGAAAAAAAATAGGTATATTGTTCAAGTTACCTGCAATTTATTGATACATTATGTAAGCCTCGAATATTGTGGTGGGTGGTGTATATAGAGAGTATTCCAGACGACGGGGCATTAAATACCCCGGCTGGCTAGAAAAATATACGGAGACTTAAGTAGAAAGTAGATGAAATTTAATTTCACCCTGGGACGTACCGCTGAAAAAGAGGTGAAAGTCTTTTACTGCGTATTAAAAAAAAACACAAAATTATTCTTTGGAGGTAGTTTGTAAAAGTGCTGTATTCTCAAAAAAGAGTATTAAAGATGCTTCGACATGAAGTCAAATACTTACATAAAATCTGTAAACTCGCAAAAAATAAAAGTTTTCGTAGATAAATAAAATTAAGTAACTAAAATATTCACTTTTACAAAGTAAAGGATTCGTTCAGTTTTTTTATTTGATAAGATAACAAGACGTTTAAGTTTTTTCTTCAAGGATAATCTGCTAATCTAATCGTTAAATCTTCACTGCGTCCGCCCGATCCCAGCGTCTCCTTAAATGTTGGACCAACGGTTTCAAATAACTATCAAAGTTTATCGAGCATCTTTATTCGACTAATGCGATATTTCGTCGCTCCTCCAAGGCACCCCGGGGAAGCGTTTCACGGAGAGATACGTCCTTATATGCTGGGTTGCGCTTGGTTTCTATGATAAAATTATCATATTCTTCCAACACATTTGTTTTTATGAATCCTCAAGGAATTACCGAATGCTTTCCTAACGTATTGATTATGAATTGGTTTTCTGTACTTTTCTATTGTTTTTCTGTTTATACGAAAATAACTCGCACCATAAATTTAAAGAATACTGCATGGGTTCTCATGTAAATGTTATATTACGTATCTATTCCCAGATTAATACAATTTACAAATAAATTACACTAGCTTATTCTACTACGGTTAAACAATTGTATAAAGTATACATCTGTGTGATATTTTTTTTATTGATAGTTATTTCAGTTGTGACACCATTATCAATCCTTTAATCATAAATGCTATTCATGGCCTTATTAGATTCAAGCATTGGTTTTATAAATACGACTTGATGTATTATACGTTCCTCTGGTGGCTGAGAGGTAAATGCGTGAGCTTCGGTGAGGGAGGACAGATTTGATTACCACAACTACGGCCAAGGATTTTTTTAAATTCAAAGATGTAGAACTAGATATCTGTAAATGGAAGTGAATAACTTTAGCATTTGGTTGATAACCAATTCTTGTGAAAAAAATCTAACATAAATCGGACAGGAAAAAAATATTTAAGTTTACATATTCCACTATGGTGCAGCTTAAAATAAAAAAAATGTTCACATCTTTGTTATACTATATCTATTTTGATATTCAGCTTTCTTAGTTATCGATGTGGAACTTTTATGCTGCTTAGAGCTAATATAATTTGTATGTAGTATGATATACAAATCAACAATCGATAGTATGTATATGTATGTATACATGTATCAACCTTTCTATTTAAGAGTAATTTGCTATTAACAAAATATGTTATGATCAGAAAAGTTAAAATACTAATATAAAATAATCAAATCGTAATACTAAGTATTCAGGTTTAAGGAGTAAATAATGAGACTACAGAAAGATAACATTAAATTGAGTTACGATTGACCGAATACCCAAACAATCCGATTACATATTATATTTTACTGGTCGATAAGAAAAATATTCTATTCGTTTTTTTTAAATCTTAATGACGAATCTATTTGTTTTATTTCCACTGGTTGTAATAATTTAGTATTCTTGAATGATCGCAATATTAATTGTGATCATTCGTTTGTTGCTACAAATATACCAATAATGATATACTGAGTAGTATATTAATAATAAGTGTAAATATATTATATGTAATTAGTCCACAAGTGAAAATATTTCACTAGCGATTTTTTCATTCTTAAATAGTCATTAAAAATAGTTTAACTATTAATCTTACTAAAACTTCTCACGAAAATCATGTAAAAAGGATTGGGGTATACTTCTACGGTCATCATGTGAACATTTGAAATTAATTTCAATCCTTGAAGAATATTTTTATCGAAACTTTAAGCTGTCCAATCGACAGTAATAAGCTTTGAAAGGGTGCAAAAGGGCAAAAGCTTTGAGTATTACGGTAATGTATTTTTACCGGGCTATTAGGTTTACTTAGTAAATAGGTATGCGAGAGTAATAGACCGACATAGAAATAAATCAACCGTTATTTATTTTTTTATTAAGAGTTACAACAGATAATCTTGAAGTTTATGGAAGTAAATTTTATTTCATTACATTACATAAATAATATATAAAGTATTTGTCAAATGCTTTTGAGATACTTTTAAGATTTGAATGTTTTAAAATGCTATTATTATATGTGGCTTTTGTCGTATAAACAGTCGAGGAGAAGCTAAAAAATGTAAACGTGCATACTTACCTTATGAATCTTGTGATATATCATAGCATTAATTTCGTAGGTAAGATCTGTTTTCTCTTGTAAGACATTTTTTAAAGAGTCGTTTGTCTTTAACTTAGCTCATATTTTTATGCAAGCTTTTTTTCCAGAAGAAACTTTTTTTCAACTTTACAGATTTATGCAAAACGTGAGTCTGCCTAGCAGTTCGGCAAAGGAAGAAAGTAAAGTTGAAATGTCATTGTAAAATTTATGTATTTGTAACATTTTGCGTAACGAGGACCGAATAAAAATTCCGAAAGAAAACGTCTTCTGCTTTTTAATGAACATTATTTGAGCATTTTCCCAATGGTATTTGAATTTCGAAATGTAACTTTGTCCATATATCACCGATAAATGTGCTACGTTTTCCACTTTGACTTGAGACATTGTGCAATTTATTTAAAGCGTGTGTGTCGAACGTATGAATATATTATATAATGCATAACGTGGTTAACACTCTTTTTTACGATACATATTACACATTGATTATTCTTGATAAATCTCCATTACGGTAAGCGTACATAATGATAATGACATAATCTTATATATGATATTCAAGATTGATACTTATTTATTTATAAAAATTCTCGTATAAAATTAAATAATTAAGTATAATTTTAACTAGATGTCAACATTGCGTTTGTTATCTTTCGCGTTCACCAGCCATTTTTAAAATGAGAATCATTTTTTTCGTTCTTGTGAAACTACGTTTTCTTTCAGGTTAAATTCGCATCAATATGGAATAAAATTTTTTGTAAAATCTCGATAATCAATTATTTAAAGTTGATCATTTGCTACGTTCAGTGTGTTTTTTCAGGCGAAGAGAGCTTCATATTAAATTTTGGTTGGGCGGAAAGTCAATATCGCTAATTGTTTACTCGGCGGCCTTCCTTGAACTCGCGCTGTTTTCTTTCAAAGTGGAAGAGAGGCGTCGTGTTGTGAAGCCGAATGCAGGAATTTTCAATTTGATTCGCATCTCATTATGCTTGGAATCAAATTACGGCGTCTATTTGATTAAAGATATAGCACGAACTCGTTGAATTGACTCGGTTTTAATTTTGAATTTCCGGAAAACATGTTATTGTTAGACTAATGAACGAGCCTCCCATCGCGATGTATTCACAAAGCAGAGATAAAATTGTAAACACTTACCGATGTTAATTCTATTTTCACAACTGAATCCATTAAATTTATGTTTCATATCCAAATTACTAAGTGATAAATTTTACTAAATAAATCAGCAGCTCATTCACAATTTAAAATTCATATCCGGTCATCTGACAATATAGAATAAGTAATATTACAGATAAAATAAAGAAATATTTTCTGTGTCGAAAAGTCTAAAGCTATAAATTAAGTTCATAGCATATGTTTTAGGATAATTTTCATATTTTTTATAAGTCGCAGTGGCTTAAAAACTGATACAACATGAATTTAAGAAAACCGGAAATCATCCAGTAGCGATTAATTGCCATTGTCTTTCTTAGTTAAAAATATTCTTTCTTCACTGGTGTCGTATATTTTGGACTCTAATCGGAAAATTAAAATATATCCAGTTCATAACCATTTAAATCATTTTGTGACTTCTTTCATTTAGCACACTCTGTCTTATATATTTTTCTCGTGTTGTGTTTTTACGACTTCGTGTATTAACTCAACATGCATCTATACTTACTAATTTGTGTTTTTTTCGATCTTATCGATTTATTTATTTTATCTTCTATATTATTAAGCAAAAAAATGTATCTCTCCGATGCACAATTTTTGTTTCAAGCTTAAAAACGATTTCTTTCCGCTGGGCGAGTTAATTTAGCTGTATGCACTTATAAAGAGCGGTGAAGTGCACCTGCTTCAGTTTACCTTCGCACACTTCTGATATATATTTTACTCCCACTCAGTGATCCTGTTGTTTAAAGCAACCCCTATTTAATCCACCATCCACCCTTTTCATTTCACTCCCACCGCGTGTACACAAACATGGCTACTTCGGCGAATTTAATAAAATTCTTATTACCTATTCATAGCCGCAACAGTTTGGCTTAACGAGTTTTGTAAGGGTCTTTGTTTGCAAGACTCGTGTCCAGAGACTAGTCTAAGGTCCAATCTGCTTATGCAAACCATCTCAATATAGGTACGACGTCTATGTCACTCTTAATAATATAATCTACGTCTCACACAAGAGTGTATTTACTGCTTGTTATATTATATAATATATAATATTACATTTTTGGTAGAGTATATAGACATGAATATTCATAATGGCTTTGAAGTACAGTATAATTTAATACACCATTATTTCAGACATACTCGTGACGGCTAAATCAAGTCCCGTGAAGATGAATACAGTGTTGCTTGTGAATACGAGTAAAACGGGTAACCGTCTAAGTTATTCCGCATGGCGTTGAGTTGAGGGTATTACTAGGTTTTACCAATATTTAGTTGGAATGTGGTAAATTACTTTGAATTAGTTAAATATATCATTATTGGTTTAGTTATAGCAACAAACGAATGATTACAAAATTAAAATACTGTTGGCTATAATATTTATTAAACTTTTCTATTGTTTAATAAATGTCAAGTAATCGACGTAAAAAACGTAATGCGGTGTAACTAACTAAATGTCGAATAAATAAAATGCTGATATCAATTGTTATTCAACTCTCTTTCGTATGTACCGTTAAAATTCGGGTCCTTTCTCTCGACATCCTCAAGCTATTTCTAGACGAAGCATGCAAAAAAAAATTGAGGCATAGTTTAAGATAAAACTAACAATTTTTTGAATTGTATAAAAGTACCTATTAAATACCGAACCTTATTACTTGACTAAAATAGGTTTTATGTAATGAGTAATATAAATTTTAGATTTCACACCATATATTTCTTTGAAACAAAGAAAATAAAACGTGAATACTCATGCACACGGAAAAACTATTATTTATTGCTATTTCCCATTAAAATTTACGGGATAAAATATTATCGTGCACTCAAAAAGTATTGCGATCGAGGCAATATTAAACTTTTTTACATCACATGTTTCTAGAACCAAAATCTATAACCAACTTTATGAAACCCTGGCCAACGCACATTTTGCCACTGCAAAAACGTGACTAGGCCCGACGGATGATTGACAAACTTAGAGCGTTAGTATGTTTTGTACATATTCGCAATATGGGGTATACTTTTTAAGATTATTGTTCAGCTCGCAAAAGTTTATAACCATATTAAGAAAGTTTCCATAAATTCGTAACATCGTCAAAAATCACTGGAGTTTTGTTTATGTCGGCATGTTTTGTTATATGATCATAGAACGACGTCACTTATGACGTAATACTTCGTCTGCTGGCGAAGTTTCTTGGCGAAAAGTTTTGACAGAGTATCGAACTGCTTACTAAATACGACGTTAAGTGATGTTAAGCGTATTATTTAAAGAATGGTCGTAATTTTCCACTTTCAATGCAACAGTATTAGTCACTAATTTTTGAAATATGAATGTCATTTTAGTAAAAAAAAAAAATGTGACAAATTCGATGCAATAATGGAATATGCAATAATTTAAAGATTCAGTCATATGGACATCTATCTTACTTATGGTAAGATCCAGAAAAATATGAATATATTAATGTAATAGTATTGCAAAGCTCTTCGTATGACGGTTGAGCATCTCACGTTTCCCGTAAAATATTTACTTCTAAAATAACACAAAAAAATAAACTACTGTTTTTTTAAATATGTGAAATAAAAATATTTAAAATGGTGCAAAACAAAAAAAAACAGACATTATCTCTAAACGAAGATTATTAGTCGCCCTACTTATTACATTGATATTGGGTATATTATGGTATTGTATGATAGTCACAAATTCTATATGTGTACATATTTGAAATTTTTCGTGTATGTAAACCAAGAAGACGTCAAAAAACAAAAACTACATAAATAACTATAAAAACTTAGCATTGAAATATTCGGTAAATATTTTACCCTCCATATAAAAAAAATATTATTTAAATATTAGAATATATTATATTATAATATTTGTGGTTTTCGCGTATTGAATTAGTGATGATATTGAAAAAATAATAATATTCTAATAAAAGTCAAAAAACAAAAAAGTATTAATCAAAAATGTGCTGACGATAATGGTTGCATGATTTATAACAGTTTTATGAATTTTAGATTAGACTTCAAAGAGAAATATTCAATAAATCAATTTCGAATTATCGTATATCTCTTTTTGTTATTCAGATTACAATTTCAGAGTAGGATTAAAATGTGTTTTTTTCGATTTTGTATTAATCAGAACGAATTCTAAGTTTTTCGTATTTTTGGTTATTTGTTTTGCTTCAGTGTCTGCTTGTTTGTGTTGGCTCTATAATCCAGTTAATTCTCTTGCAAACAATGTGGAAAAATCGCAATTATTTAATGGAAATCAATAAGCTCGTCTGAGCTGATTGTTGTGTTCACACACCCATGTATAATATGTATTAATCTGTCTGTTATCACCTGATGATTTTTTTTTCAACCTAAACGTCTCCTTTCAACTTCTTTTCGTTATATAGTTCATGTATTTTATACATATTATATATATTTTGTAAAATTACTGGGATGTACACAAAATAAAAAAGCTCATTGTTCAAACCTTTTAACTGATTGCGTTACAATAATTTAATTTTTTTTAAGTAATGCAATATTTCATCAGATTTGCTAAATAAACACTATTTATTTATTTATGTACTAGTATCGTGTTATTTTTGATATTTCAAAATATTTTAACGATTGCTTTCAAATATATGATAGAAGAAGAAATGGGTTGAATGATTATATTATAATAATACTTAAATATTTCATTTTGTATAAAATATTTCGTGTAAATTAAAAAAAATCTATGTCTAATTCTTTTAGTCGGCAGCGTGTGAGAAACTTACTGGAGAAATTACAGTTTTTTTTATATTGGGTGTTTTTATCTGATGTCTTAAATCATTCGTAATTTAAAAATAGATGTTGCATCAAAAGCATGTTAAACAAGTCCTTTTATTCCCATGTAACATTGTTTAGTATGATATCAACTTAATAATTGAAATTGAATACGGTTGCTTCTTATTTGTAATCTTTTCGTTAATCGTGTCCTTAATAAACTTTTGGTGGATTAACGTGGTAATAATATTCATATTATCAGATTTGAAATTTTGGTGTATTACGATTTAAATTGATTCTCAAAATCAAATGATTGTCACCATGATTTTCGAAATGATCGAAATTATTCCAAACCTCTGATTCTTTTCGTGTGTTATAAATTTTCATGAATATAACAAACTTACGAAAAGTCCATTTATTCGACTCCAATTCAAATAGCTACTGTTTATTCAGAGATTTTTTTTTTACGTAGAATTTTGGGCTATTAATTCATCCCGCCGTTATCTTCTCTCTCAGTCTCCCGAAATGCGTGTGTGTGGATTTTCTTTATCGTCGTCCCTTGCGCTCACCAAACGCTACAGAATCCCCTTGGGAAATCACCTCTTAGATTTTCTCTTTGCTCTTTCACTTTTATGGTTTGCGCGTGGAAAAGACAACACTATTTTTTTTTTGAGAACTTCAAACATAATTATAATTGTCTAAGAATATCCGAGAAGAAAATATTTTTCTAGACTTTTCTATTTTCTTAAACCATTTGTCAAAATATTATATTCTTCAGTTTTACGATTAATGTACGATATTTTAACCGAATTACAAAAAAAACATTTGAATAATGCATTTTAACTAATATTATTTTATGAATAATCTTGCATCATTTAAAATAAAATTAATTCTACCAAATTTTAAACTTTGAAAAGACACAGTTTGTGTCTCTTCTGTATTACTTACTAGCTGATCAGTACCCGGCGTTGCCCGGGTCCCTTTTTGTTTCGAACTTGG
>JAGVSQ010004378.1:3092-19546 GCA_022683975.1 Rhyacophila evoluta
ATTATAATATATCAAATAGTATTTGAAATAAGTTCTTATAGCATTAGGTCCTAGATAGAATAAGAAAACTGAATTCAAAATAAGGCAAATACCGGATGAAAATGTTTCAAAATAAATAAACTTCAAAAATCTTTGAAAAATATGAAATAACTTTTTTGCGTACACCCTTCATTATGGTCCATAACTTTGTGCGTTGTGTGAGAGTTAGGTGCAAAAAGTTGGCGGATAAGAGATTCGCAGAGAATTCAAAGCGACGCATAAAAGTCTGCAATTCAGAAGCCTTCGCGGCAGGAGGAAGTGATTCTGGTGAAATTTACAATGCCAATGTACAAGGGGAGGACGTCAGGGAAGATTATTTGAACTGACAATTGTCGACGGTTGATGCTTCCTTGGTAGTTTTGACGATATCTACGAAATTTAAACCGTGGATTTACTCGTACATTTTATTATTTAAGCAAGCTTCAGGAATTAAGAAATTGAATTAATTTTAACATTGATATAACTTATTTGCTTAACTTGATTAATAACGTTATTATAAATGTAGTTGAGAGGTTAGTGTACACGCCTTGCGTCCGAAGAACAAAAAGGTTATCGACAAATCTGCCATAGTTTTAAAAATAGTAATGCACAACTGGATGTCTATTGCGTTGAACAATTGTCTGAGAAGCATTTCTTATGAAAAATAATCTGTCTAGATATATATTTACATTACGGATATGTGTTCATTTTTAAGTGGATATCTTTACACTGTTAAGATTCGTATCCTTCACTTTTTGAGAGACATGGTAACATAAAATCTGGAGACACCAAGTAATTTAAATATGCTACATATAAAAAGTAAAAACATATACAAACACTTAATATTTTTGACTGATGGTGCTTGATAGAAATTGATTTTAAATTCTAAATCATTTAAAACATATACAAACTATATTCAAAATTAAGATTTTTACGATGGTAAATTATCTCTCGGACAAAACCTTTCCCGTTATTATAATTATTTCTTATTAATAATGCACGAAAAATAATCTGTTAAGTTTATTGACAAATCACTAAAATAAAAACTGTTCAGATAAAATTACTCAACTTAACCTAACCTCATCTCACTTGACCTTATCTAACCTAGACATTTGAGTTAATGTATTTTTTATACTGAGACTTTTAATATTAATACAAGTGCTTTTATTTAGGTTTGTTTCCCATATAATATAAAATAGATATGATTATACAGGATTTTCTTTATTTATAAAGTATATAAACCATATCTAAATTATAAATATACGAGTATATAGTGATTTTTATTTTATTTGACAGATTATTTTTCATTTTCGCGAGGCTTCAGCGAAACCATCAGATACTCTTAACTGTATATAAATACGCTGATTTTTTTACAGCTGTGGGACTCGAACATTTATTGGATCCGAAAAAATTACATACGTACACGATTATTCACTCCGATTCAAATCTCGTCCCATCCCAATCAGAGCCCCGTCTATAGGCTGTTCCATTCCTGTGATAATGAGTGATAGCATTGTTTGTTTTCTCATTTTATTATTTCTCACAAAATAATATGCATTACAAAACAACATGTATATACAGTAACTTAGGCATCAAAATTTAAGCTAATTGAAGCCATCTCACGAATAACTGATGTATGGAAAGTTGGCCATCTCTATCTTGCATATCATTTTATTTCATAAAACAGTTTTCAAACTACACAGCACCATTTATGAGTAAAATAAACCTTTTTGAGACGTGACATTATCCGCAGAAATCAACTTATAATTTGTGTATACTTAATTTATTTTGCCAAAAACGTGCCCATCGTCATTGTTCGTTGGGTGCCTCCAATTCTACAATCTTTTTTTCCATATTCACTCATAATTGGAGCATATAAACACCCCGTTCCAATTCCATAAATCCCTATCACTCACCTGTACTCTTGCGTCCTCCCAGGTCATACTTAAATCTTGTTAGTATAGATACTATAAATACGGCCTATTGGGACGCCGTTGACTGGTCGGCTTAGAGAATATGCAGATCAGGTTCAAACGCTTTTGAGGCATCCGCAATATGTGGCTGAGCCAGGTCCAGCATCGTAACTTCACTTTGTCAGTGTTAAGTGGCTGCATGGTCCGTTTTACTATCTTCTTATACGTTTGTAAAAAATATTTATAAATTATTCTTGCTTAAATCTCAAATGTAACATAATATTTTGAAATGCTTTAGGTTTACTTTGATATACCTGCCTGTGGTTTGTATATATTTTTATCTTGTGCGTAATAGGTAAGATGCAATGTTACTAACTTGAGTGGGAATTTCATTCAGTTTGTAAAATATGTATGTCCTTATTACCCATGGTCCGGTCTGCGTTTTTCTTTGATAACGGCTTGCGTACCACAGTACTGAGGCGCCATTTTAGAGCACCGTGAAAAAAACTGTTTCGTTTATTGACTATTCTAAAAGTACGTAAACTCCCTCACAATTGTATTTTTTATATCGACTTTTTACTGCCCGCCTGTTCTTTGTAGTAAGCCTAATACTCATAAAAACAGCCTGAAGTGCTATAAAAAGAGACATCTTTTATGCCAAAAACGAATGTAAAATGCGGAATTTAATCGATGAAAAGTTACAAAAAAACACTTTTACATTCACGAGCTTTATTGCATCTCAAATGATTTATTTAAATAATATTGCTTCTTTATTTGAGCCATAAGCTTTTATTTCTGTAATCATCAACAGTTATACTCAATATTACTTGTATTCTTTCGTCCATACCAACGGTTTAGTGCAGTACTCCGCAACCTATGTCCCAGAGAGCCATGAACTATTGCTACTGTGGCGTATATAAACTAATACATTCACCCAGTGACATACATTGTTCGCAGCATACGCCATATTATATTAATTCAGTGGGAAGTTAACTACACATTGTTATCAAGTGTCACAAATATTCAAACAATAAACAAATATTAAATTAACCCAATGGAAACGCAACAAATGCAGCAGACGCAGTATCACCAACTTTTAAGAAGCGACGAACGGCCGAGCTCTCTCTCTTTCTCCGCAGTCCGAATCAACATCTCAACCAGTAAAGAGCCACGCCGTTTGTCGTTTGTTTCTATGCACTATTGTACGCGTCTTTTTCCGCGAACTTTAAACCTTGTAATCGTAATCCCATTGTAATAACTTTCTAATATTTCAACAACGATAAATCGTAACATTAAAGATTAAGTGAGAGTGTTTCCTTGGACCAAATCAACATCCTACTACACTTCCCACACTACCAAGCATATTATACCAAGGCGATAAAAGAAGACAAAAATTTAAATAATTTGTTCCTTCTCAGAAATATAACATCTTAAAACTGCAGAAAATATAAATATTGACATATTAAATAGTTGTGCTTAAAAAGTGTGGACCAAAAACTTTATGTTGCACTTTTAAATATCGAACACAATATAAAGCTTTGTTGTACATTGAAACAAACTCAGCTATCAAAATATTTCGAGACAATTTCGTATTAAATTATTACATTTATGAAACAACTAAATCTTATTTGATCATATAAAAGCTCTGCATTTACATGTTTTGAATTTCAGCCCCGAATACCCATCGGATTGAGTAATCGCTTGACAACAAATTCTCGTTAAAATGATCTGTCAAGACAAAAGATTTTGACAATACGAAGATCCATATACATACTCCACTTTTTGAGCAGATGTCTTTACACTATGTGTCTCTATCTATTGTATACACTAATATTTAAAAATATTGCATCCAAGCGCATTATGTGATTGATAGTGTCATGTTACAAAATGACACCAATCGTTAGCTTAATGCTCAGACTTCCTATCTTAAAATTTTACAAAAGCCTGTTTCAACGCTATTTATTATCAAATAATTAAAAATTTCATTTGGTTTTTACTCGTAACTCAATTAAATTGCTGCTAAGGTAATAATATTGTTACAATCAATTGACACGTGACAGTTTTAATAAGTATCTGTTAATAAGTAAAATTTGGAGAAAGGAAATCGTGGCTTCACTTAATAATGGATTTATTTATTTTTAGATAATTTATAACTATTGGTATGTTGTAAAATTAATGTAATCTTTTTAAACAATTCACAAAGTAAATTAATGTACAATTTTTGTAATATATAAATGAAAGGATTATAGAATATATAAATCACGTTATTTGTTTTGTAACATTTAAAGATTTGAAAAAAGAGTTCCGAATTGCTTTTTTATTAAGTGTACCTTTTGCACTTATTCGATGAAAAACCCAAATTTCCATAGTGTTATAAAATTAATATCGACACACCCGAATTTATTGGATCCATTTTTATATACTCCATGCATTATCCTAAAAGCTTCTCACGAATAAGTGTGATCCATCACATAGGAAAAAAGCATCCAACAACAACAAACTAACTTCAGTCGATATATTATTTCATTTTTCTATCTGGCACTCGCAAAACAAAGAGCTTATAATACATCGGAAAACCTTTTTTCTGTGCTTTTATATTACTATTCCTTTGCATTTTTTTAATATACACTATTTAAATAAATAACGTGTGAGCTTAACTATCTAGGGAGATAAAACAGTCGATAGCGAATGTGACAAAAACTATCGAAACTCAATTTTTTTAATCAAATTTAAAAATCAATACGTCATTTTTAGTTGTAACGTTGTTTTTTAATACGCTTTTTTGGTTTTTTAAAAAACTTTTCACTCTATCATTGGACATATTTTAGAGTAAGTTGCAAGCCGTGAATGCATAACCGTGTATTTCTAGATTTTCATTTCAACCTAACCTAACCTATAATTTTATTTCAACTTATATCTACGTCTTTTCTTTTGTTGTTTTATTTCTTATAGTTTTTATTTTTTCCAGATTATAATTTTACTATTATTTTAAGTTAATTACATAGAACATCATTTATGGCTAATAAATTGGGTGTGTTTTATGTTCTAGGCCGATGTGCATATGTGTGTCAAAATTTGCATCGTAGCGAGATCTGTGTGTGATTTGGCTGTTTTGTTGGAACTACATGTACTGTAGGCTTAATTGATCTAATTTCGGCGCAAGAAAAATACTAACAACCTTTTAAGCAACGTCTTTTCCATAGTATGGAGGTTATTGTGCGCGCTTAGTAATCCGAGGTAAACAGATTCGATTCCCATCTATTGAATTTTTTATAAAAATAAATCAATAAATGCAGGACTCGATGCCTATTGTATTGAGGAATTGTCTGACAAACGATTCTCGTGAAAAATAGTCCGTCAATACGTCTTACGTCATATTACGAAGATCCATATACTCCACTCCGATTGGATGTCTTTACACTGTGTAGATTCATATGCACCACTTTATAAGCGAATATGGTATGTAAAAAAGTTTCAAAATTGCCTCTAGCATCCACCAGTTCAAATTACTCTACGAGAAAATAATGATTGCCGATGTCAATTGAGGATTTTCAGTGCGACAATAGAGGTTATTAAGTTTATTAATAAAACCAGACGTGTCTTAATAACCCTCGTCAGTCGTGATTATAAAATAAAATATTTGAATAATAAAATGTACACGTTGTTGTGGTATCAGATGATCTATGATAAATTATTATCGTTCCATGATAATTCAAATATGAACTGACAAATGATAGTCAAATTAAAATCGCTAAAATGGGTTCTGGGACATGAAACATAGCCTATACTTTTAGAATCTATTAAATAAGTATATAGTAAACTTCGATGTAAAGTTTATGATATCAACTAGAAAATCACTTCGATATCTAAATACCGCATAGTGTCTTATAGTGATTTCCATAATATAACCTGCAAATCGAAAAACGGAAAAGCCAAACAGATCCTTTTTTTACGGCAAGCGAATTCGTCGTATGATGTGTTTATTTTCGTTCACTCACCACGCAGTGATAAATTTGAGGAACCATCATTCTTATATTTACGTATCAGCACTATACTGTACTAAAGCAAATTTAATATATTATTTTATTCCTCAATATATTTCAGCAAAATTTTAATTATAATAGATTTTTTTTACCATTTCCAATCAAACACTTTGTCCCTTCGGTAGCCAAAATTTTAACATGCGAGTTTTTAAGTCGCAAATTAGAGATTCGATTTCCACAGAGTTTTTGAAAATCCAATAATGCAGTACTGGATGCCCATTGTGTTAATATATATATTAAGAGTTTTCATTACATCAGTTTTTTATAATGTTTAAGATTAATAGTAGATAATGCGAGAGAAAAGTATCATAATCAATGATCATATTTTTACTTCATCTTTTAATACTTCTTAACAATTAATAATAGTGTATTCTCAATTAACAATTAAATAGTTAGTGAAGAATATAGTTATAGAATTTATAGAATTGTGTGGGTTGATGTCTATAAACAGACAATTTGCACAGTTAAAATTATATTATATGTATATAAAATTTAAGTTACATATCAACTATTAAAATAAATAAGGACGTAACCTTCAGTTTTTTTATTAGTTATTTTTTAATAATCATAATGTATTCAAGTTATACACATTATATCAGAAAAATTGAAAACTAAGAAGTCAATTTGGCTATTAAGTTTAAAAATAAGAGCCTGTAAAATTGGCGAGCAGAATAAAAAACTTTCACCTCATCAATCTCATAGTTTTTTTTCAAAATTGCGTACTTATTCAATTAATATCAGATTTGGTAAATAAATTAAGTTTTAGTCTTAGTACATTTTATGGTTGCGTATATTTCGTATTCTGGCCAAAAAGCATTGAATATACGTTTTTTGTGCTTCCGATAATTTTTTTTATGTGTAGGTTACATTCTTTTTCCTTTAAACAGTCAATATATAATAAAATATTGATTAAAAATTTAGTATGCTAGTACACAGTTCCCACGAAAAAATAATTAGTAAAGACATTGTGGAAATCCATATACTTACTTCAATTCCGGAGCGGAAAAAGTAAAAAAAATCCAATAAAAGTTTTTATTTACTACATGAAGACTTATCTTGAAAGGTTTTTTCTTATTAAAGACTGATGAGATGTGGAGATGGTGGTTTTATTTACTACTAATATTTAGCATACTTTTTTTATTAAAAAGATTTATGTATTGTGTTTATTATATTATTTTATTACAATAAAAAGATATAATTAATACAAATATGTGCCATTTTAAATAGGGAGTGCTTTTTTGATTTGTATTAAGTATGAAATTATTTATGAATAGGCTATAAACTACAAGATTCAAGCTGTCACCAAACAATCAATTTGTATCTGCCAGCATCCCAAATAATATACATATTAGATTACATCTGGTAATTTTCGAGGATAGTTATCCGAGTTGTTTGAGCTTAGAAGGGAATAGAAAAATCAGGTTGATTCAGGTCGAACGATGCATCTTCATTAATGTGATACTAACCTCTACGATATTGTAGTTACAGATGAGGCTGGGTAAATTTAGATTCGATTTTATTACGTTACTATACCAAAGTTGAATCACTATATTAGTGGTATACGTTATTAATACTATTTACAATACATTTATTTAAAGTTTAGTGAAAAATAATTTATGGAAGCTTTGGAAGCTCTTAAATATTAAACTTAAAACAGGTGGCATTAATTAATTTTATTATAAAAATAGGTACGTATATCGAATACTTCGTGTTCGGATGGTTTTATTTTGTGACAAACTCAGAAATAAGATAGCAGTTAATTTTTAAGTTAAAAGTAACGCAGTAGTTCTGAAAATGGCTGAGATATGTGTTAAAATGAGATGGAGGATCAGGACATATTTATTTTGTTAATTGGTAGATTATGGGATGCTGACATGCGCCTAGAAGATACATACTGACTGATAATTGAGAATTTTAAGGTCCAATGTTGCGGTTTTATACTCAATATAAGTAGGAGATATGACAAAAGAGTAATATTAGGCCTTGCAATGCAGCCGACATGTCTTTATGGTTATATTTTTCACAGAAACTTAATCACAAACTATGGGAATGTCCATGAACGTAGACAGTCCAACTTGCTGTTGGATTTATCGGGGCATCCAATATGGTTGACACAATGGCAGATTTTACTGCTTTTAAAAAGTTTTTTCACATCACCATTTTCCTCTGCATTGGTATGACGATTGGCAGGTTAGTTCTGCATTTAGGAAAAAAAGCAGTTTATGCTCTTGATTTCTCAAGTAGTTACCAGAGACGTACAGACCAACATTACCATGTGACATAATTAACCATATATTGTATTATTGAAAAAAAAAATTAAGACATGTGATTTAAAAATAATAAATAATTTCATTATAGAAATGGGAGATAATGGAATTGTACCATTGATGTATGAAAATACTACTCTTTACAAAGTATGCTAAAAAAATGGCGCGTAAGGTCTCAAAGCCTTCGAGTGGTATTTTATTTTTCCTTTTCAATTCACGGCGCTGTGTAAACAAATGAATCGAAAGCTTTCCTAGAGTGGCTTACGAAGCTCTTGTGTGGAAGCAAAAAGTTTTTCAGTTTTTGTTTTTGAAAAATCCAACATCCAGCGACGGCGAGAGCTTGCAAGACGTTCTTAAAGTTTATCACGTCGCATGACAAGCTACGGTTATATAATAGCTTTTCTACGTCGAATCACGATTTAACATCTTTGGTGTTTTCTTATTACATAGTTTTTTGAGCGGATTATCTAGTTCTTTTTTAATCAAAATCTATCAAAAAACAACTAATACAATCATTTTAATATTTAAATCTAGATAAAACCAATTTAATAATAACATGTCTTTACAAGTTAAGTCATATTTCACTTGTTCCAAGAAACAACACCTTCATATAAAAATTAATTATTAAATCTGTTATTTTAAGGTATCAAATAGTTTTTGGAGGCATTTTTAAAACTGTAACTATGTGTATTCTTTCCAAAAAACAAAGTGCATTATAATTTTATTAAAATTACACTCAAATTTCGTCTTTCTACTAAAAAACTTAACATGGCAAATTATACATATATATTCGCAGAAAAATCATTTTAAATTTGCTGTTCAATTTAATAGATATCTAAATACGCATTTTTTCACTCTAAAAAATATTTTATTGTAAAAGTATTTAAATATCCAGTATAAAAGGACGTACTTTTACTAATCGGATATTAATATTAATTGTTTTAAAGTAATAAAAAATGCATAAAATGTGTTAAAAATGAATAGTTAAAATAACTAAAGACCAATTGTCAAAAATTGAAATCAATTAATACATAAAAAAAAATTTGGACTCTGATTTTTCATAAAATATGCTCTATTTTGCGAGAAAATATGATTAAGTATGAATACGAAACTTTTAAGAGGGATTAAAACAATAAATATTAATAGAAACAAATATATTTTGAATAATTATTTATTAAGTGACTAAACTAGAAACTTATTTCATTTGTATGGAATGTGCGTTTATTACAGAATCGATGCCCATTCAACTAGTATTGATTGGCCGAGCATTGCATACAAGTGCAGTTTAAATTAGTTATATCTTCATTAGTACGTGAACAATTACAATCGATTGATTGCAATATTAATTAATCATATAATTCTTCAATCATAAATTATCCAACTATCAGTATAGTCGTAATTAAATACGTGATGATTTCTATCCAGTATGATTGAAAAAGAAAAATGCTTATATAAAAAAAGATTTACGGCTAAAAATATTCTTGTAAATTCAGTATTAGTAGCCGAAAACTAAATGTATACACTTAATACACGCTATATCAATAAAATGTAATCTGAAAATTCCAAATTAGTATTTAAATTTTGCATTTAAGTTTGAAAAAAAAATGTCAAATTTGTAACGAAGAAACAGGATTTCCACCACATCAATTTCACTAATTTTTCTCATATAAATTATTAAATTAATATCAAATTGGATAAATAAAATTCCAGTTTTAGTCTCTGTGTGCTTGAAGTTACGTCTATTTAATGTTGTGATATTAGTCCAAAATCATTAATTCACATTTTTGTGCCTCGTATAAAATTCTTTCTACGTGGGTTACGTCCTTTTTTTCCACAGTCGATATCAAATACCTAATATAGTTACCTTAAATGAAGCTCCCCTGGTGTAGAATTAAGCGTGCGTGTCTCACATCCGAGGGATGAAGGTTCAATTCTCATACCTACTGAATTTTTTTTAATCTGAAAATGTAGCATTGAACATCCATTAGGTTTAGCAACTGTTAACCAATTTTCGTGAAAAATAATCTCTCGAGACATGTCTACACATTGTGTGAGATCCAGAAACTCCATTTTTAGAGAGGACATCTTCACACTGTGTATATCCATAACCTCCACTTTTGAAACGGGCATTGTGAAAAAAAATGAGGCACCAAAGCTTATAAGAAGGTTTAATAGTACTCGAGTGTATATTAAACTCCCAAAATATCAGCAGTATGGTCCAATGTTGGAAGAAAAGACCTATATTATTGTATTATGGCTTGTTCAAACCAGCATCCAGAACATATCTGTTACCTAATTTCAGTATCGCATCTTGACTTTCGAAACCAACTATACTTACTTTTACTTTTTGAAACTGTTACAAATTTAAACTACTTCGATACCAATGGTTGATATAAAAATCTTTTATCACAAGTTTAGCCACAATTTTTTTGGTATCACTGACCAAGTAACGCAATTCGATAAAATACAGCAGCATTGATGCATCTATTCAGTTAATTACACATGAAAGCTTACTCATAAATCAAAGCTAGTTTGGTTTCACTAGCAACAGAATAATTACGCCATGGACGAAAACCCCCAAATATTGTTTTATGTTGGGTTAGGCTAAATTTACTAGATTTAACGAAGGCTATATTACGTTATTACTATAATGGTTTGGGATTTCGTTTCACAGGATTTATTTAAGCAGCGATTAGTTTTTTGGCTGATTTTGTCCAGTTGGTAATTAGTTGTACTAGAAACGTTTTAAATATGTCGTGTTTATCTTAAATAAAATGTAAGAAAGTTGTAATGTTTTTATAATAATAATAATGTCTTTTCGTCTTGTAATAATTAAAAATGCAATTTTTATTACAATGGATTTCCTGTTAGAATTCTTTAAAAATAATAATATATGCATAAATTATTTCGAGATCATCTTTGATAAAACAAACAAATAAGATTTTGTTCAAAAATTCTTCGTTCATAAAACGTGTATTTCCAAAATTCAGCCTAGTGAATATTCCGTATGATGAAACATTTACGGTTTTGTGAAAAAAGATTTTCCGTTCCTCTCGTTCTTTTGAATATTTTTAAAAATTTAAGCAATATACAAGTGAGAAAAGTTTCTGTCTCGGAGAAAAGTTTCTTCTGTTTATTTTTATTATCATTAGTATAGCTGTTGTTGAAGTTCGGAAAAACACACATTTTTTACGAGGTTGAAGGAAATGCGTTTCTAAGTAAAAGAAAGAAATCTCGAAAAAAAGTTTATTTTCCTTCTACGTTTACATTAAACCAGGTGTTACTTATCGCAAAAACGACCTGGATTTAATTTATTTATTACAAAACCAAAAACAGCTATAAATCAACTATTTTCTGTATTGCTTGTATTTTTCTGATGGTAAACAATTAACAGCTTAATGGATGTGGACTCAATTATGTCTTGATAGAACATTGATTGGTTGGTGGCCGTGGACTCATATGTGAGTCCTACGTCATACGCTTCTTTTCTATAAAAAATAGCTAAATTTTCTCTTCACCAAACGCCACGTGTCCACACCTTTTATGCAAGTGTATACCGTGGCGTAAATAACGTGATGCGTTCTTCATAAGTGCAAGAATTGTCCCAGAAGCAGTTTTCCATGACGTTGACTGGCGTGCACTAGTGTGTGCGTAATTTCTATTATAACTAATTATATACCGTTAGTATATTATAGCCTTGTTGAGAAGAGACCTTTTTGTTCGCCATAAGATTATGAAAAAAAATTAAAAGCTAGAAAACTATCCTTCGTAGAAATCAAGTCGCAAAGGCTTGAGAAGCTTTTCCTTTTCAACCGATATATGGGGACACTCCCAGAGGGTGTGATTGACATCCAGCATTTCAAGAAGATTGCGAGTTCTTATTTTCATAGCTGCACGACTATAATACTTTCAAAAATACAAGACTCGATAGCCAATAATTATCTTGAAAATGTGTCTGTCATACTTAAACTTAAACTTAAGCTGTCAAAGAAACTTACTGTGGATCCATCGACTATGGAAATCCGAATGGACGTAGCCTCCATAGACTAAATTTTACGGGAGGCACAAAAAACATCTGTCACAACAAACACCAAAGTCAAAAAATAAATATACACAACCTTGAAGTACCTAGAGATTGAAACTAATGTTTCATTTAGCGGTATGATGCTATTTTGATGAGTTATTTAAGAAAGCCCAAAAACACTGATAAGGTTGAAGTTTTTTTTTCCTAGTCGCAAATTTCGCAAGCCTTCCTTTTATAAACATAAACAATAGACTTAGATAATATTTTAATTCGACATTTGTAGCTTAGTTGTATTCTTTGTGATTATTTAAAAAATGTATTTTTAAAAAACTATTCTTTCCATAATGGATATATTTCATTACAGCAGTGATCATCTTTACACGACTTATATCCACATGCTGAAATTTTGTTGGGAACCAGATAAAGAGAAAGATTATTTGTTAGATTAAATTCTGATTTGGATCCAAAGATCGTTATGTTCGCTTTTGTATCGGAATAAAAACGATACGTACTAGGAAAAAATACATAAATAAATATAACATATCATTTCATAAACATATTTTTTCCATGCCAATCCCAAAAATAAGAACAACAGTGACATATAAAATATTATATTAAAATTATCCAAAAATTTACTTAAAAACTCATTATACACACATCAATTCTTTTATTTATTTTTGTGGGGCTACAGAATTTAAATTCGTGATTTCTGATATCTAAGTGTCAAAACTTACGAATGGTAGTCACCAATATTGACTTCTGATAAAGTAATTTTAGTTATTAGTTAGAAAAATTCAGTATTTTCAATTTTACCGTGCAGTAATTTGTAGTAAGAAAAAAAAATACATCATCAGTATGATAAGAGGGTTGATTTTTTCACAAGAAGATAGTACTTAGTATAAATACAAACTGTAAAGAATCTCTATATGTCTTCATTGCTAGCAATATACGTAACTAACTACAATGGCTACACATTTTTTCATATACAAATAGCATTTACGCCCACATATTCTGCTATCTGAAATTTGTATATGACAGAATTGTATACCAAAATACATTTTAGTTCATGTATTGTGAATCTAAAACATGGAATTGAATTATTTCCTTCCAGTTGGAAAGAGCCAATATTATATTATTTTCGTCTTTACGCGTATATGTTAAAATAAATTCTTTAGCATTTTTATTATTGTGTAGATATATTTAGCATATCTAATAGTATAGCATATATATCTCTACGTTGTAACGATATCGACTGTCGAAAGGAAAAATGATGTAAACCACACCAAACAAAGTTTACGACAGGCACAAAAACGTATATTTAGTCAAGTTAAAATTTTAAATAGACACAAATTTAAAAAAAGACTCAAACTGGTATTTTATTTACACAACTTGATATTTATTTAATAAGTTATGTAAGAAAGAAAAAAAAATCTGTGGATGAAATCTTTCTATCCTGGACCCAAATTTGGCAGACCATCATTTTTTTAAACTTTAAATTTAAATTCAGTATAAGCAGCTTACATTTTTTTGACAGAATGTGTATTAAGTTGCATAAATCGTTTTTATTAAAAAACAGATATATTGAAAAAAACTGAGGATTGCTTATTTTTTGAAATGGAAATATATTTTTTTGTTACTCCTAAACCATTTTTTAAATTTTGACACCACAAGATATTAAAATAATTTTAGACTTTTTCAGTATATTTATGTGATGTTGCTATAAAGTAATGATTCATAACACCTGGTAAAGACTCATAAATCTGCATAATATGTTTTTTTTAAAATACTTACGTCAAATAATAAATAGGTGATGTTGTTTAACTTTTCGAGTACTTCAGGGATTATAAAACTGACCAGACGGCTCCATAATTTGTTTAATTTTCCAGAATATATGGAACTATCTGATACATATGCTGTAAATGTCTCAGAAGATCACACATCTTGCTTATTTCTTCTTTTGTCTAGTGGAATTTGATGGCATAAGGTACTATCAAAAAGTTATAGGATTCAGAGTGACTAAAGAGTTTAATAATAAAAAACAAAGTATTTAATAATAATAAAAAAAGGATCATTTTTTTAACTTACGAAGAGCATTAATGACCATCTCATTGAACTAAATAATGATTGATTATTGATTAAGATAATATGATTGGGAGCCAATCAATAGTCTCCAAATTGCGCAAATTCAAATACTTTTAATGAAGAAGTTGAATGATAACCGATTCTCTTGAAAAAACTGTTAAATTATGATATGTTTATTCAAGGCGAAGATCTAAAAACATCGCTTCTCGTGTTGAATTTGTCACATGGAGAAATTCACATACTTCACTTTTGTAACGAGTGTAATCAAAAAATAAAATCCATATATATATATGAACCAAAAGTGAGTATTAAAAAATAACATGTAAAAAAGTAGTTAAAATAACAATAATAATTGGATGTAGCTAAGCAGAAGACAACTAAACTACAAATTGAAATTTTTCACCGTATAGCAAATAGTGCTTCGAAAACATTAATACTTTATTACGACAAAAACACAGAATCAGAAATATACACCCAGAAGAAGTAATCGCAGTTTTTTTCTAATTCGCACACTAACACTTTACAAAAATATACAAAACGTCCATGTGGCTTAAACGTTTTCGGCATTGAAATTTAAATATAAGATTAGTATTTTTACCATACCCATTCTAATTCATAATTATCATCAAAATGCAATTTTCACACGTTTTATTTTGTATTGTATTGTACCGATGTATTGTTTTATTTATAAACAAAAGATACACTAAATACAATCAATTCCAATGATTAGAAAAACTAATATATTATTAGTAAAAATCCAAGCACACAATGATTCAAATTTTAATTAGCACCCAAAAATCATTCAATAACTTTTAAATTGGTACGTTTTAAAATAATTTAATAATTATGAAAAATACAGTACACACCATGTAAATATTTAAGCTTCATATTACAGTTTTAATAATATGAAATTTGTACTAAATGTTAATATGTTTCTTTAAAATTTCAATCGAGTTTTTTTCTTGCTTGCTACTATGTGACGTGCACGTCTTCTGCTTAACTACATTCAATTTACCTTACCCAAACTTAAATAATAATACGATATAAAATAATAATATTTGTTACACTTTTTCCTAAGTCATGCATGTCAGCTTTATTCGATCACCGTAAAGGATGACCGTAAAATTGAGGGCTGATGATGACATCGATACAGTAATCTGATGTGCCCCGATTTTCGCCCCGAAGATAGTTGAAGCTCAAAGCACGCCTCTTTATTTTCACCTCTCTCGGTGCAAATCCCTTACAGCTATCATGTTTTGTCAGTGGTGTATCCAGATTATTGATAAAAGTGCCCATACTGATAACAATTATATATAATTATTTACTGACATTTATTTTTAATATACATCTCCCCGGTACCCGAGACATTAACGTTCATTTTGTTCGTTCGATATTGCGAGTATAGTTTTCATAGCTGCTAGAAAAAATAAATCTTAATATGCACGATTTGATATCAAATGGGTTGAACGATTAATTGACAATCAACTTTTCTGAAGAAAATGTTTCGAAAAAAGTCTTTACTATTCGGAGATTTATATATTATATTTTTGGAGTCATAATCTGCATGATATTGAAAACTCCTCTTTAAGAAAAAATGACAATTTCAAGAAGCTCGGCATAAAAGTGTATATGTTTATTAGGTACTAGAATAATTAATATATATTTGTTGACCGTGGAACGGAAAAATTACGTAACCCAAAAAGAACAATATTTTACAGGAGGCACAAAAAACGTGAGCCTTGAAGTGCATGAAGACTAAAACTGGTGTTTTATTTACCCAATCTGATATTAATTCAATAATTTATTTAAGGAAAACCAATTAAACTGATGTGATGTAAACACTTTTTCCTGGTTGGAAATTTGATAGGCCATACATTTTTCCAAACATAAAAGCTAATTTTAGATACTGATTTGGCATTTGCAGCTTACATGTTTTTGATAAAACGTGAATTGAGTTTTTTATTTATTTATTACATATTGTAACATTACAAATTACAAGTGCGATACGTTAACAACACGTTATGACGAAAATATTAATAACATATTAAAATATAAAAAAAAGAATAGAGAAAGAATTAAAAAAATATATAATACATATACAGAAGGA
>JAGVSQ010004379.1:0-19544 GCA_022683975.1 Rhyacophila evoluta
TACCATACTGTGTATACTTTTCGATGGATTCAGTAGCATTAAATCAATTAAATCAAACATTGAATAGTATGATTGTATTCTGAAATAAAGTATACGCTGAACGAAAAATTAAATGTGACATTAACCATTATATTTTTTTAGAATCCCATAGTAAATAAATAACTTATAGAATATTTTTTAATGGAAAGCAGTCTCTTGTGAGTATAACAAATAAAATCAGCGAGCTTTCAAATTGGTAACTTTTATAAGCTTTCAAAGCGTGTTATTTTGACAAACTAATTGAACTTCAGATATCTCTTGAAAGTTAAAGACAATGGGTATTCCGTTATTTCTTTTTTATCTGACTTAGATACTAATAATATTTATTATTATATAAAATAAAGTTATTTTTATCACATAACAGTTAACCAGAGTTGATGCCTTAGTGTTCCGGACAACGAAATTGTCTTTTATTACTTCCGGGAAGACGTTCAAAAGTGTCAAAAGGAACGAGTGGGCATTTTTGTCAACTTCCGAATCAATTTGCTTCACGCCTAAACGTTTTTACAGGTAACGAATGTTAGGTTAATTGAATTTTTAGTCTCGAGGTAAATGAGCTTTTTAGATTCGTAGAGTAAAAAAGCTTTTGTTACACCGAAACAATTGCAACGTAAATGTACATTTAATCGATATGTATTGCTTAATTTTCATTAATTTATAACGTTATAGTTTTCCATGAATGAATTTTTTCAATCATTCTTTACTGCTATAAATCATGGCATCTAACAACTGCCCAAAGTAAAATTATATACCAACTTTTGAGAAAAACGACTTCTTTTAAATTCTGAAGATATGCTGGTATGACTTTGCTGGTGATGGGGAGCCAATAAAACATATCAAAAGTCAAACTAATACCTTAGAACTGGCACGGGCACGTGTTGTAGATACGCTAAAATAGTCTTAAAACGCATATTTTTTATAAATTTCAGCTTCCTGGAAGGCAGCTTAATACTATGTATTTATAAAATGTATTCTGCGGAATGCTGGCATGGCCTAGGTGGACGCGAAAGTTCTGGCTAGTGATAGGGATTCTTATAAACGCAGTGTGGTGTCTTTATGGTCCACTAATAACAATAATAGAAGAAAAGGATATGTTGATTTAAAGGATTTATTCGTCTTAATTGGGTGAATACAAAAGTACAGCTAGTTTGTAATATCCTTCTAATCCTACTATTTTTTCGGATACCCGTATAGACCTGGCTAGACAAATTACAACGAATCGTTTTCGCTTATAATTTGATCTGTCACTTACCGTGTTCTGGGAACAATTTATTTTATTTTCCCGGTAAAACTGGTATAATGATTAGATGTTAAATATTTCACACATTACAAATACAATCCATTTATATACATTTGGCCCTGTTCTTATTGAAAATATTATATTACAGACAATAGCGTATTTCAATGGACGTATTAAGAACATCTTTGACATTTTCGGACTGCCACAGTATACACTTAAAAATAGTTCAAAAGTTCGTAGATATGGTAAGAGTACGGGGCTGCATTTATCGGATATTTTTTGTTTCTGGGAAATTAAAAATAATATTAAACAACTTAAATTAGAAAAAAAAATACGCAATTAAAAATAATATTAAATATGTTACATTAGACAAAAAAAACGGGAAAATATGCAAAATAGCAGGACACGAAGTACGATTATTGTTATTATCATAAATTTCCCTAGCAGCGGGAAATGCCAAAACTAAAATATTTCCGAGAATAACCCATTAGGCAAGAGTTAAGTAAACTCTATAAAATATTATGTATAGCTTCCAAAAAGTGAACTTTATGTTTTAAATTTATTATTTTATTTTATTTAATTATAATTTATCGTAATCGATATCGTAATTACATTATAGTGTCACTTAAAGAAAATTTTATAGTAAGGACAATCAATTGAATGAATTTAATTTTTATCTTAAAATATATAAAAATATCTATTAAAAAAATAACTCCACATTAAAAGAGGCGCAAAGAAAATCGCTCCAGTAATCCACGATTTCCTGTTAACTAATTAGAACAAAATCGAAGAGTGGCCTTTCTTTTTTTTTTGAAACGTCAAAGATTAAACGAGAAAAATTAATGCTAATCGGTTTAAGTGACTTCTCCTGTCATCTTTCATCCACTTCTGTTCGCCGGATACAATTATTATTGGCTGGAGACTTTGGAAACTCTGACATTCCGTTCGCAATCGCCGCTTCCGCAAATCCGGTGTCTATCGGAACTAGCTTGTTAAATGCGCATTGGAATCTGTTATAACTACTGCGGACATTGCTTTTGGTTCACATTGTTACCAACATAATCGTTCACTCGATGACAATTGCCGCAAATTTTTTTTTACGATATCCGCTCTGAAAATGGCTCTGTACAGTAAGATTTTCACGACAAATGTGCACGAGGCAGTTGCACACGTATACGACTAATCGCAGAAATATCATGACATTTAAATAAAGGAAACTGTATCCTCTGTGTTTCTTATGGCTAAGAAGTTAGCTTGCATCCCTTGCATCAGGGGAATAGCGAATGGACTCGCACGCCTGCTAGATTAAAAAAACCGAAAATGTAAGAATGTAAGCCCTTAGGGCAGGGTCTCCCAACGTTTTTGTACTCTAGAGCACATTCTAAAATATCGGTAGGGTGGCAAGCACCACTTATTTTTAATCGACAAACTCCTTCCGTAACTTCTCATTTTCCCATAATATAATAATAAAAAAATTCTGTCTCGGTTGAATAGTGGCGGGCACATCTGAATCGTTCCGCGGGTACTATGGCGCCCGCGGGCACGGGGTTGGGAACCTCTGCCTTAGGGTTTAGTTGATAACCAATTCTCGTGAAAAATAATCTCCCAATACATGTTTTCACATTGCGGAGATCCGTACACTTCTCTTTCGAATGGTACAACTTCACTTTGTGTAGATCCATACTTACGTAGGCAGAAAAATGAAAGAAGCAGACATATGACACTTTATTTGAACAAATTGCACATGTTGTACTAAGTTGTCAATAAAAAACGGGAAAAGCTTGATTTGATATTGATGTCACTTGTCTGTTTATCTGGTTTTATTTAATTTCACATTCTTTGTTATATGTATTATGTAAAATCAAATATATTTGTCTAATCTAGAATTACTTAAATTCAGTTTGCATATATAAACATGCAATAATATTTCTCTGCGATTGGTTGTATGTATATGTGTTTTAACGTTATATGCGCAATTGTCTTATGCAATTTCTGGCTCCAATGAGCGCACACTGACATCTCTGGGGTCTTGTACCAAGTCTTGAAAAATGCAGATATATCATATTTATCTGTAGTGTTTATATTCAAATTGTTGTTATCCATATCTTCCAATTTTGAAATGGAATTGGTAAACACTCGACTGGCAATAATGAAAGCATTATAAATACGTTAATGACAGTTGATACGAGGGTAACTTGAATACATTTTAAGATTTAAATCAATTTATTGTACATTATTTTTTTAATTTTAATTATGTCCAGGTCTATTTATTACATATATTTATGAAAGTTGATTTTTGTAACCCCAAAGTGAACAATCTCGATGGAATCGATAGCTATTAAGGTGGACCATTTATAGCAATTGCTGTACTAATACCACCGCGGCGATTTGTTGGTACCCTGGTATTCAGATTATCCCGCTGGTTTAGAAATTATTTCAAGAGTTATGTAACTGGCCCTTTAATCATACATTGTTAGATTAAACTAATTTGAACTCAATAAGTACCCCCATATAATAGAACATATCCAACGGAATTAACGTTTGGTACCAGATTTCAATATACCAAAATACCTATATATTCGCTAAAATATACACAAATTAATATAACGTCCATAAACACATATATCCTTATTAACAGTGACTCAATTTAATGCATTTTTTAAATATGAAAACAAAAACGTCTATAATTCGATATAACGAGGTTCTTTTTTTTTACAATATCCTATCCATTTATTGTTTAAATATCTTTCCATTTATTTTTTAATTCAAATTTTACACAAAGAACTATTTTTTTGATTGGATGAAATACATCAGTTAAAAACATTTCAATTAATGAAACCATCGAGAATTTACATGTTTCGTATAAATAAATGTCTATCACTTCTTTACAGTATTTGTTTCAAAATTAGAGCGCATAGATCTTCAAATTGAAAACTGGAGTAAATGGATCTCAACAGTATAAAGATTTTAATGAAAGACTTTATCATGAAATTTGGCTGTTTTATTAAAATATGATAATTAAAATGAGCGTCCCGAAAAAACGGTATTTATAAAAATATAATCTAGCGTAATTCGTACGAAGTTTAAAGTCAATCATACCTAACTAACTCCGCGTTAAAAGCATTATTTTATTCGCTGAGAATTGTATATTCACTATCTCGCTCGCGCTTTTAAAGGAGTGGTCGCTCCATCTCATTCGCGCTTTGCACTAATTTCCTAATTTACGAAGTCAGTCAGTAAGAACAGATCGATGTGTTTATTATTATTGTTATTATTATTATTATTCCCAGGCCCGAATCAACCAGTAAAAGACAACGATTCGTCGTAGTGTTGCAATTCTCGTAAAGTCTATGCTTGTCCCGTAAATTTGTTTTCTCGCTCATCACGTAGTTTATTGGTAATGAAACTGCGTCTACGTTATCGATACGTTTTGAAGTGCTGCATAAAACGTTATTTATGCGGTGTCGTCATCAATCTTGTCTACCGATGAAAGCAAAAGATATTTGTTCATTAAAATGTGTTAACATATTTAATGGTTTTCAAGTTAGCGAACAAATCACTTAGGCTCATGTTACCCATATTTATTTTTTTAAGTGTACGTTTTGATAGTGGATTATGTGGAGATCTCCGCTGTGTATTTTTTTATTGATTGTTTTTCGCAAAAAATGTTTGTCAGTCAATCTCATACCGATTGGGTATCTAGTTTTGCATAATTAAATTTGAAAAAAATCTATATGCAGCTGTGGGATTCTAACCCGCGACATTAGGCGAACGCGCGTCCTTATTGGATCATCTTCAAAGGGAAATATCCTAATTAATTTGTATCACATTAATCCTGTTTTATCTTATTTCGTTTAGTACTTTATCTTTAAAGTAACGTGTACTAATATTTGTTCTGGGTATTTCTGTATAATATTCAGTTATACCTTCTGTTTTTACGCATCTTCAAGTACTACGAACGATACGGAAATTAAGCTTCTCTTAAAATATTAAATACGTTAAAAAATCGTGAAGTTCGTGAAACTTTGATCCTTGAACCTGATCCGCGATTAAAACCAAAATCAACTGTTGAGTCGAATAGTGGGTGTCAGATAGTTTGACTTTCTAATGAACTATGAGATTACGGAACGAATCAAAAAAGTTTCTGTTAAGTTGTCGAAGTCATAGTCAAGTCATGCAATGCCATTAGAACCATCGAGGCCAGGTTATGTGGATGTATACTGCATTTTTTTTTATCGATTAGTTGTATTTCTATGCTCTGACAGATCCACAGAATATATTTGGTAGATTTAAGAGATTCTGGCATGATCTGGAAAATACAAAGTAATTGACGGATGCTAGAGAATTCTGAAGTGCAATTTTGCCATCATACGATTGAAAAACTAATCATATAAATGATCTTCTGTACACCGTGCTTTTATTCTGTTTCTAACAAGTCAATGAAAAGAATTCATGCAACTTTATATATAGTTGTTTTAACGTAAAAAATATTTGTTGGGAGTGTCTTTGTCGCTGTCGGCTCAAATAGTTTTATCTTTCTAGTAAAATAATGTCACAGATAATCGTCAAACTTTACGAGAATACAGATGGCCGAGCTGTCCGCTAGAATTATTGGATAAATTTTTCAAAAACTTTTAGTGAGATAGTTTTTTGGAAAAATAATCAATTAGCCGTAGTGGAAGACGATTTCACCTTTCAAAAGAAATAATTCTCACTCACTCTGAATACATCTTACAGTTACATATTAATAAGTATTAAATTTTTCAACTGTTTTATTAATTGTATAAAATGTACATACATATATTTCTGCGTAATTAGTTTGTTATCGTCGCCTCAGTGGTTGAATTCGTGACTGTAAATTTAGGAACCGATGATCGCATGCTTAAATTCCGTAGCACTACGAAGAACAAATATATTAAAATAAAATACAACTTGACTAGCAATAGATTAAAAAATATATGGAATCAATTGTCACGAAAAACAATCTATCAAAAAAAGCCTACACTGTAGAGATCCATACGCTTCACGTATGGGAAGAGGGGTATAGGATAAAAATCCTCCTATTGCAAATTGGAAATGACTCCAATGTTTTCCAGTCCTTTTAATAGCTTTATAGCTGGAATGTCCAAGAATGTATACGGGGCGGAAAGAGTTACTCAAGTCGGTCCAACCAGTTGTTGGGGCCATCCGAATTTGTTGCCACAAATGCGAATTTTATTGCTTTTTAAAAATTTGCGGCGAGCATGATGGTATCATCACATAAATTGCTTGATCAAATAAGTCTCCATTTTAAATTACCCTTTTTCCATTCTATTTCTTTAAACTTCAGCACACTTGAGTATGTGGTAACCTAAGTCGTTGTTAATTTATATTTACTCCAGTAAAATTCTTGTAAAATACAGCAGATGTTTTCTCAATATCAGAGCTCCAGGATACGCCTGATTAAGATCAGGTGTAAGAACTGGGCTGGTGGACGATGGGCACATTATGTGGCTTTATAGCTGATTTTCAATTAAAACTATCCTATAGATAAGATATGGTTAATAACCATCATATTCCAATGACCAAAAACAAATAATACATGAATTTATAGATGGGTGTACCATTATGACGTTAATTAGAGTTTAACACTTTAAGAGCAAAAGTCTAGATTTAAACTTTACGCCTTGTGTGACTAGCTGATATGTAAGTTATATATCTGAATTAGTGTTCAAACCAAAAATTTTAATTCCATGTATAGATATTAGTAATCCAAATATTGTCTTAAATTTACTGTCAATGTGGAATAAGTGTATATTCTAAAAAATCAATTGCAATATGTTGACACATACTCGTATAAAAAAGGATTTTCTTTATCTTACTTTTGATGATACCTTATTTTCAGTAATAAATTTTATCTACAAAGATAATAATTTACCACCGTAGATAATTAACTCGCAACTCTGTGTGTGTTTTGACTTACGCATTTTTTTATTAAGTGTGGTTATGTCAGTTGAGATATTTTCAAAGACATCAAATAACCTCTGTATATGAATAATGATGTTAACTTTAACATCATTTTGATTAATACTTTCGAGAGAAATAAAATACGAAACTTTCGTCTATAGTTCGCGGAATTTATCTTTAAACAAAACCTTAATTTAGAATACTCATCGATCCCCGCTATAAAATTAACAAAGCTCTCTGTGTGCTTTAAAGTTGTCGCTAGTACTTAGGATTAAGTTTAGCAGTGTTCGCAAATCAAGAGTGTTTCTGTTTGCGTTTGACGTTTTCTGTGAAGTTTTGATTGCTTCATTTATTGCATTACGTTTTTGCAAAATATTAAGATACATTCTCCTCTGAGAAACTAATTAATTACACATATACAATATTCGAATTAAGTAGCAACTGTAATTAAGTAAAATATCTAATGAAATTTAAAGTGCATCATCAGAGTCATAATTTGGTGAATTATAATTAACCTATGTGAAAAGTTTGCATGGAAGTTAATTAGAAGAATTAATAAAATAAAAGATATATCACTTCTACATGCTGTGTTTAATTTCATTTTGAGGGCGTATGGCGTGGCGTAACGAATAATATTCGACGTATATGCCAAAAAAAACTGGAAACATTTTCCGAAGACTAATGATGAATTGATTTCTATTCTCTGCGAGCTCTGCCATGGAAAGTAAACGTAAATATTGATAAGAATGATCCTGCGGGACAGAGTCATGACTATCCTATCATTTTCTGTTTGGCAATATATGATATATAACATAATTCACTTATTAAAGCATCTAATCAATTAAAATTACTTATTCAACCAAGTTTAATTTTTTTAAAGAGAAAATTGTCCGTCTACTAATTGAAATGCAATAATGCCTTCATGCTTAAATGAGTATAAAAATAAACATGGACTAATTGGATGTATATATGCAGACTTAATTCACCATGGAATTTTATGAATTTGTAAAAATATAGATTGAGAATATCTCGTTTATGTATATAAAAAAAATCTAGCCGGCAAAAAAATACCAAGTAATTCCGTTCTAAAATAATTATCATATTGGAGAAGTTGCGTGTATCCCATTCTATAATATATATCTTCAAATACCTCAAAACTAGCGGACAGTCAGTTCGATCTTTTTTTCTATACATCAGTTGTAGAGATGGAAAAGAATTTAACACAGACAGAAAGTTTTTTTACAGCAGGCACAAAAAGTGTTTTTTTAATAAATTTGTGCCAATGTCAAAATATTAAATAAACAGCCTTGAAGTGCATGATGAATAATACTGATGTATTGTTTTACGAAATCTATGTGGTGAAAGTCCCTTTTCCTGGTCGCGAATTTCATAGGCCCTCCTTTTTTCAAACTTAATAGCAGTAAGTGATTATTTCGCATTTTTATCCTTTTGATAGAAAGTACCGTCGTCAATATTTCAGGACCGCCTAACATGATTTTTTGGTTTAAGTCGCTTTGTAAAGTTTAGTTTTATTTTTACAATCTGTTGTATGGTTGGCACATTTTTTCATTAATATATAATTTGTACACTTTTATAAACATTTGTCTTAATACAAAAATGTTCCTAGGATATTGGAGACGGTATATTAAGTTGTATACAATGTGATAATGAACAATAACTGAGGATTATATACTTTTGACATTCTACAGTAGATATCGTCGCATTACTGGCAAAAGACGCTAAAGTGAAAAAATGAGTTTAGGAATAATTTAATTATAATGTTTGAGTCTCTCTGTTGAATACATTTTACGACAATTTATACATTACACCTTAAGAAATTGTCGTGCAATGTATTTAACAGAGGGACTGAAACATTAAAACTCGATTATCTCAAAACTCACTTTTTCACTTTAGCGTCTTTTCCCAGTAATACGACGATATATTTTTTTGAGTAACCTCGTTTCGTTGGTATTGTCTCATATATACGTAATGTTTTTAAAACGCGGAGGTATGTGGTAGATGTTACAATATGCCGTGATCCATAGATGAGCGACATTGAAAAATGATTCTAACTGCAATTAAATCTAATTGCTTACAAGAACACTATCTGTTCGATTCATTAATCACGTGTAACGAGGCCCTAATGAATAGCTTCATACAAAATAGTCTCGTAATAACTCTCGCTTAGTATCCACAACCCGAGGCTCCCTCGACCTCATTTGACGGTAAGGTTAGTATACGCTTTGAGTTTTACGCCGTGAACTTTGTTATATTTATGTGACGCACAACTCGTTTGCAATTATTATCAAACTCTCGGGTTATTGTCTGATATTTCGCGAACGTTTTCGGAATAATTACTGCTAAATACATACGATACATACGGCTTATAACTTTGCGGCACCTCTACATAAAGCGTCATGTCTAGGCAATTTGGCCCGCGAATTTTCGACTCTTTGTATTTATCTTCTGTCATTTTGTAGCAATATTATTTATGAACCACTAAAAATAGTTAAACAATTAAAGTGTTTGATAAACACAATAAATTAATAAATACAAAATAGATTGCACCGAATAATTATATAGATATTAATTGTTTATTTTGTCTGTCTCGCTAATGTTCTAAGTGAACTTATTCCACTGCCTAAATACAAGAGAAAATTTTGATCAAGTATATTTTGAATAAAATAACTATGTAGCGTGTTATTCAATATTTACGGCACCCGCTTTTATATTTAGTTACATTAATATTGCATCTTAAGACGTAAAGCAAAATGTTTGGTACCATTATTCTTCTAGCACTTCCATTTCTCAACTTTGCTGGTAACAGTCTTTTAGAGGTTCAAAAATATTTTTTTTACTTTTTATTACAATTTTTTTTAAATAATAATAAAAGCTTTGTTATAAACTATGTTAACGTCTTATAATCTACTAAATGTGCCTACTATCTACTCGCTCCATCCTTACTGGTCTTAATCAGGCGTATCCCGGAGCTTTGATATCAAGAAGCGATCTACTTTATTCGACGGGAATATCCCGGGAGCGACATTCCTGTCAAAATGAACCCAGTTTTAAATTGCCACCCGTTCAAGTGTGCTGATCTTAAAACACAAATAACAAAAAATAGACAATATTATTCTTATAAGTTCTTGTTTGGCCTGTAATTACGTAAAGAGATGCTCACGCTCGACGTATTACGATGTATTAAACGTTAAAAGAAATAATTATATTCGCCCTTATCGCAACCAGTTATTGAGTAACTATTCCCGTTTCGTATGCGTTTTTCGACATTCCCTCAGTATATAGTTGGACCCTATTCTAGACGAGTAAATGTGACGAAGCATATCTATAGTTTAATACATGTTATAATAACAGATGAGAAAAATTACTAATTGGAAAATAGTCGCATAATATTTTAGCGAACCGAATTTCGCTGCGGAATTTTATCTCCTTTATAATAAAGTAAGATGGCTTACTTTCTATTCTTAAACATCTTTCTCCCTTCCGTTAGGCCAGAATTGTTTTACCATTTTAAAATATTTGCTATTCAGGCGAAACACGTGCTGTATTATACTACCATAGATTCGCAAACATCCACATGTATAATTGTTATTAATATCATATTTAAAAAAATACGGTATTTATTGAACTACTCATTTTATATGTATATATCAAGATCAGTTTTGTCGGTTAAGACAATCGCAGTTGATTTAAAATATACGCTTATGTATAGTATATACAAAGGACTGATTGCTTCTTTTAATATATGAATTATTAAATCAATCAAAATCTAAAATTATAATTTTCGTAGCAATAAACTGATTTAGTAACTTTTATTATCACTTTATTATAGAAGGTGTTCCTAAATGTTAATTATAAAGAATATTAAAAACATTTTAGATGTATATAATACTTATTTTATTATCATTTTATCTCGCAAAATAATATGTTTATATTACCCGGGAGAATCAGAAGATGCCTCTCACGATTTTTCATCTCAAACTTTTAATCCTGTACGGCATCCATTGAAATTTGAAGGAGTGAAAATTTAATGCTTGAAAATTCTCTAGAGGTCTCCGGTTAGATCCTTAATGTCTCCCGCGGGAGCACTCTCTAAATAAACTTTCTATCGATAGCACTTGAAAGTTCGCGTTATCCCGAACTTTTTACACGCGCTTCTTAATTCTCAGTCATGTTTGTTACTGAAAAATAATTTGCTTCGAAACCAATGCTCTTAAATATTATGTAAATATCTCACGTAAAAACGGTCTATTTTGTTGTAAATTACATAATAATACCCATCCTTAAATATGTATGTATAAAGATTATAGATCGTATGTTTGTCTTTAACATAATATGTAATGGACGAGATTAACATTATTAATATTTTAAATATAGTGTGATGCTGTTTGAAATGCAAAGTGAAGCTGCGACGTTGGATCTGGCTATGCCATATATTGCGGATGCCTGAATAGTCTCAACCTGGCCTGCCTATTGTTTGAGCCTACAGATTTTTGCCGTCCTGTAAGACCGACGGCGTTGTGGTATGCGGGTATGATCTGGGAGGGTGTAAGAATACTGGGGGGTGACAAGGATTCTTGGTGGTGGCATGTGCTCCAACTAGTGGTGCATATAATGTGCTTGCCATTTGTGAATGCATTCATGTGTATTAAAGTAATACAGTGTATAATGATAGTGTTGTTTTAACTTACTAGTTATTTTATATCATACTATCTTTATTTTACCACGCTTCACCAAGGATACATTGAAATTGATCCTTTATTGAAATTAATGTTATTCGTCCTGTCATTACAAATTTATTTGCATCCTTGGCTATATACAATATTTTAATTCTCTTGTTGATCATTAACGATGGTGAAAAATTCGATTCTTCGTCCTTGTTGGAAGTTCAATGAAAATATCGCCGTGGATCACCTCACGTAACACAAAAATCAGTAATTGATATTTACACTAAAAGTCAATTTGAGAAGAGGTCTACCCAATTAGTCGAGAAACTGATTGACATCCGATTCTCATAAAGAAATCTCAGTCAAGCCATGTATATCATTCCCGTGTGGTAGATTTTTTCGGTATGATGCTCGGAAAGTATTCGAGCTGCCGCCTCTTGAATGTTTTTTTTTCAAAATAACCTTCGAATGTAATTTAAAAAAAGCTGCAGGAAATTTATGAATACTATTTTTGTTTAAAAAATATTAACTATTATAATTTAAATTAATGATATCAACTATCAACCACAACACTCTTCTACAGAACTACAGTCGTACACTTCTAACTGTAAATTCTGAATTATTTAAAACTGGTAAACTTCCATATGTGAATTCCATATTCACATATGGAAGTTTACCAGTTTTAAATAATTCAGAATTTAAAATCAATTTCCATCAAGCACCATCAGTCGAAAATATTAATTTCTAACTGTAACTTTACCAAATTCGTTAATTAGTGATGTGTAGTCGTAGAGTGGCAGTGGATTTCGCTGCTCATGCCGTCCCTTTCAGATGCCGCCTGATGCGGCTGCCTCTCTGTATCATAACACGATACGGCCCTGCAAATTGCGAAAATCAAAATATGATACTCTATTTTTTGAATTAACGCCTTCACATCGTATAAATTCATATGCTCCAATTTCAGAGAAGACATGATAAAAAAAACTGATTGTTCGAAATGGCACAATTGTAGTATTTCCCAGAAATAGCAGCCAAAATACCATACGTACATTTCTACTGTTCAAATTTTGGGACTAGTTCTTGTGACAGATATACACATTTATTTTATATTTTACGGTACATATAATGGCAAGTATAATATTATTTGTACATTATATTCAAGAATAAAGTATCAAGAGTCTTTGATCATTTTTAAACGTATTATAATTTACAATATTTTCATTATCTTATTCTACGAAACAATTTAATGATTTGATTGCATTATAATGAAAATTTTAAATCAAAGAATAAGTTTTTATAAGGAGCTTAACTATTGTAATTATAAAATATCTTATTTGTTTGGTAAAAGCATTAGAAAGCTCGTCTGTATTATTGATGTTATTAAAAAATATTAGATGGAGGCTGTATTTTGAAAATTATAAAATCCATTTCATTCGGCTGCGTGATATTTTTTCGCAATATCTCATATTTCATTTTCATCACGTTCAGCCGTATCGTATGAAACAGCTGGCACATAAATCAGAGGATTAATTGTAGATTGGAAATATCATAACACGTCTGAGTAATTTAATTCTAAAAAAATAAACACCAGTGATTAGACATTCGATTTTTTACAATAATTATTTCATATACAAAGCATTTGGTATGTTTTAAGGAGGATTAAAACATCGTTTATTTGTTTTTAGTGTAAATGTTTTATTGAAAAATAAAGAACTTAAGGAAGAAATGGAAATATATCGTTTTAGCAAAAAGCTTGGGTTAAGTCACACAGTTGACGAAATTAGTCTAACCTAAAAACCCACAGATGTCACTGATTTAGATTTCGTGTATTTAGGATGTCAACGTGTTTTTATTGTGTTTTTAAATGCATATCATACATTTTCAAGTGCTTGAGAGATTGTGTATTTTTCATATTATGGAGATAAATATTCCCCATATACCTCGAATCAGACGTGGTTAAAAAAAACGAATTGACTCGTAACACCTTAAATTCTCCGAATTCTTTTACTGGACAAGCGAATGATTCTATCATTGTTACAGGGTTGCTACATTTTTTTAATACTTTCATTAAAAAAGTAATTCACAAAAATACAACAACATAATATTTTGTATAATATTGGTTTTTAATATTTGAAAATAATGATAAATAACTATCCAGTTTTCATGGCCAAGCCTATAAATTTTCACATTACGTAAATGTATCCTTATAAACAATTTCACAACAACTAGTCTGTGTTCAATCATTCAACCCGTTGCTACCACATACTTTGCACAATTTAGTGAAGTCCAACTATACCGTTAAAAATAATACATGTAGCTTAATTTATTACGTCCGTCAATATTGTAGGATCATGTAACTTGATTTTTGTTGCTAATGAGATGAGAGATTGAAAAAAATAAAATTAAACTTTATACAAACCACCAAACCAACCAACAAAACCAACAGATCGAATTATGTGTTCCTGCAATACGTGCGACGATTAATTCACTTTAAAATTCTTGACAAGATAGATTGTGTTCGTTACTAAGCGGTATATATTCGTAAAAATGTAAATAATGTTATATATATAGTGTTGGGTGTCAGAATTAGGTTCATATTCTGTTTAAGTGTGTATTGAAAACGTATAGATTTTTTAACTGGCTGGCTTTTTATCTGGTTGGGGATAGTTCGAATTTGTATCTAGAAACCGATCTTGTACTAAACTATTGTAGAAGACAATTTTTTAAAAGTGTTACCATATATTTTTGTATATTCGTTTCTTGTTTAGTTTGGAATGGATTTTAAATGAGTGGCTGACAATATTTTTTCGTTAGTGGAACGTGTTTGTGACGATGAGAAAACATATTGTATATATAAAAAAAGTGACAAAACTCTGCTAGTTCAGTTTTGTGCTACAACAACTTGAATTGATCAAAAAGGTATCAGGCGCACATAATATATGAATCGGTATAAAGTGTCGCGAGCGGCACGTTTCCCGCCGAAACAAAGTCGGTCGAGCAGCTTTGCGAGTGTATCGACGCGAATAATGCTCGAAGGCCAAAAAGCGTAGGCGGCCCTTGCGGAAAAACCAATTAAACCATCCGATAGATTGATAGACGCCGACGAGCGTCCGCTGACTGCTCGGCGGCCATTCATAACGACGAATTGTTAACGTAATTCCACATATTAATTCCGATAATAGCTCAGAAAAACTACCAAAATCATGTTTTATTCATGAAATTACACAAAAAAAATACAACAATTTTAAAGAAATTTTAGTGTTAATTAATTAACAAGATTTTTAAATTAATTAAATGGTAAACATCGATGATAGTTGACAGTGAGTAAATTAATGCTTGGAATATTTCATTGGGTTAGGGTCTATAGAACCAGCGTTGATTCCGCCAATCACCTGGATCAACACTTTTGTTTATTTCTGCCATCCTGATACTCGCGTGTTGCCCTGTTACAAATGGACAGGAGGAAATGTAGCGAGAATAAATCCGAACCGGCAATCATCAATATATTCGCCGTAGCATGCTGCGAGTTTTATTAATGGTCTCTCATACGCTAATTCGTTATTGATATTCAATTTTCGATCGTCATGTTGGCAAGATTTTATTTTTATTGGCAGAAAAAAGAACAAAACGAACAACCATAAAACAATATCTCGTCTCTATGGATTTATTGTTTCCGAATTCAAAATAATTTTGACGTTTGATAAACAAATCAAATTATGCTTTGCTTATACTTAACATCATAAATCTTCTTCCTATCTGCTTAATTATTTGTCAGTCGTAAACAGCTAGTCAGTATTTATTTAAATGGTTTTTCTAATGTGCATTTAGATTTGAGCCGAACTATGTAATGTATCACATGAAAATCCAATCGCCCGTGGCGCAACCGTTCTATTTTTATCGGATCTACAAATAAATTCAATAAATTGAATTGTTCGTTCTTTTGAGGAAATGTTACATTTTTGCTTACACGTGTGTTCTAGTGCCTAGAGCATTTAGACGTAATTTAAAAATAGTGTGAACAATACATTGCGAGGTTTAGTTCTAGTTTCAATGCACTTTTATATAAATATACAAACAATACACACTCGAATTCTAACATGTTGAAATGAAGCATACTTTTTAAAAATCGAATGCAGTTTTTATAAAAACAATTGAAAATTATTAGTTTTTGATAGTTTGTTTGTACCATGTAAATATAACATAAAGTAATTAAGTGAAATACATTAAAGTGAAGTTTATTTCATTCCTAGTGATACTACGAATTCTCTTTTTGGATGAGACCGTCTCTAAGCTCGTTATATGGACGTATACCTTGACTTAAAGATCGAGAAATTACATTCAACGTTCTAGGAAATACCCAGGTACCACTTCTCAGGATTTGTAATAGTTTAGCATGTATTAGAGTCTGCAAGATTCTTATGATACTTTAATAAACTATACCATAGTAGAATCTCAATAAAATGCTTTTTTAAACTTACGAAATCGTTCGTTTAGAGACTGATTGGCCCAAAGAGATCTTCTCTTTTAAACCTCACGGGAACCATTATTTGTATTCGCGTATTATTTGTATTAGAGTATTTACTCATACCGAAAATAAGTTATACCATTTATATTGATTTCTACAATCTGTAAAAAGAGTAGTATTTGTCGATATTAATTGATAATGTCTTAATGGCGATGTCTCTCCGGTGTGTAGAGGCAAGCATGCGCGTTTCTCGAACCAGGGAATGCGGAATCGATTCTCACATCTGTCGGATTTTTATTAATCCGAAAATGCAGAACTGGATGCCCATTGGGTCGATCCAAAATGTCTGACGCCCAATTCATGAGAAAGATAATCTGATAAGACTTGTCTCCACATTTCGGAGATCCATACACCCCATTTTTGAAGCGGATATCTCTACACTATATAGATCCATATGGTACACTTTTGGAGCTGACGTGGTATAAAAAATAATTGTATTTTTGTGTGTTATAATTTTTTTCTCATAATATAAAAGTGACTTGTTATTTCCTCGTATACTTCAAGAATATATTTTCTCAAAACGATGTACGACAATTATATTAATTATACTTATTTATAGTTTGCTTCACATTATCAGAGTGTATATATTATCTATATATTATTTAACTTTATCAAATTAAAGCGACGAATAATCCGCACGTCTTCAATTGTTCTTATCTTATTTATAATCTCTATCCATCTCAAACATGAGCCGAATGTGTGTTACAGTAATTTATATTATCCGAGGGTACCGCACGAATTTACCTTTTGAGCGATAAACCGTGATTACGGAAGTCAATACGTCGTCAACCCTTATTCGTTTGACTATGAAATGTAAATTAAATTAACTATATAAATCTACTAACTGTATATACTAGATAATCAGGGTTAAAATAATACTCCCTTGATTTGCAGGGCTATAGTTTGTTTTGAGCAGAAACTTAGGGAAATGGAGCCTTCATTTTTTTATATCGCGATACGTGATATTATACTTTTATATAAATGTAATAATATATTTAAATTTGTATACTTATTTGGTTAAATATGTCAACGAAACCAAATAATAAACTTTAGTAATCAAATTTAATATTCTGTGCTTATTTTCTTATAGAGAAATATTGTTTATAACAAAGCAATACCTCCTGACACACATTTTACTGATGACAAAAAAAATTGTCTTTGATCACTTTTATTAAATCGAGTTTCATTTGTTTATGCCAAATTAAATTAAGTAATGTTTTCTAATGTTGACATTATTTATACGGAGTTCGGTTAAATGATAATGACCATAGAAAGTTCTTTTAATCTCTTGTAATTTATGTTGTTGTGTATTAAACGAGCTATTTCTTTGTCACGAGCGATTTGTATGTAATGCAATATTGTCATAGTGTTTTTTTTTGTACCATGTTTGCTCCCAACATGGACCATATGGATCTCCGCAATGTGAAGACGTCTTGAAAGATTATTTTTCACGAGAATTGTTTGTCAGAGAATTACTCCACCTAATAGGCATCCACTTCTGCATTTTTTGAATTTTTAAAATCCGCCAGATGGGGAATCGAACCCGCATTCCCCGGATCGCTAGGTGCGCAAGCTACCAACTACGCTACCCGGGATAGGCGTGCTAGTCATGATGTACTAACAACTTATTTATGAACACAGTTGAAAGCAAACGGATGTAATATAATTTTGTCCCTAAAAATAAGTTTTATTGTCGCGTATTTTTTTTAGTTGACGGTTATAAATTTTTTAAATATTATACAAACACATAAAATACAAAATTACATGACGAGGCTTTATTTTGAATACTAGACAGATATTTAAATTGTCATAATTTAATCCAGCGTAATATTTTAAAATATTTTATTATTATTTGTGCCGATCGTGTAGTTTTCCGAAAAATGTATTTGATATCGAAAAGCTCGGCAATTTAACTCATGCTCCTCATTGTTGATACTGATATTTCATCAATTTTTATTATATATAGTTTTTGTGTTAATATTTAACCATCAGTATCTAAAACAGCCTCGTACGTGTATTATTATTCGAAGTGCTATTCATCTTTATATCTACGGCCCACGCATTAAACGCCTACATCTTCTGGAACCTCTTTAAGTGAGTTATATTTGATGTCCATTCAGCATAAAAGAAGATTTACCCTTTCTACTTTCTACTCAATTGTCATTTATTTTAAATAGTTTCTCATTTTCATAAAATAAATATATCATATCTTTTAATTAATTAGCAATAACGTATTTTAGTCGATGATATGTGTAAATTTACCTGTATTGATATATCGCCGCTGTGGAACGAAACTTCACCAACATTTTGGTAAAAATAAGCTAGATTCGCCAAGTCCATAGTTTTGAACCCCGTATTTCTAGGTAAAATCTATCTATCATTTATAATTTTAACTTGCTTTCTCTTCAACTACCTGCTACGTCATCTCCACACCCGTTAACATGCGTAACGATCGTGAGGTGCTTTTTAAAGTGTCAGAAGTGTTCTAAGATCTTAGTGTGTGCATGATTTCTGTTCTAACTAATTATGCCCTGTTAATATATATCATTGCCGAGAAGAGATCTTCTCGCTCACTGTAAGATTCCGGATTTTTTTACAACTAGAAAACCATCGTTTGTAGAAACCAAGTCGTAATGGACGACTGGTCCGACATATGTTCCAATCGACTTGAGGAGCTTTTCCCTTTCGACCGACATATGAAAACACTTCCAGAAGATGTGATTGGCATCCTGCATTTCGTCACATAAGGAGATTCTATAAGACTAAGTTGACAGAGGCGAAATCACCGTGACCGGTTAAGTGGTCTGGAGTCGGTTTGGTTATCTGAATTATATATATATATATACTATAGTTTAAACAAAAAAAAAAACCGTATCATGAATAATCACTAAATACATTTTTCGTATTTTTTATATACTCTGGCTCTGTAAATTATCTGGTTGTGTTATTATCATTTATTATTATTCATTATGAAAATACTTTCATTTAAAATTGCTTTCACAGAACATCTATTATCTTAGAAGGACCAATTAATTAATTAATTAATATTAGTACATGCAATATTTTATCGTTTACTAGAGCTCGGAAAACACTATTTTTCCGATACACA
>JAGVSQ010004380.1:0-19542 GCA_022683975.1 Rhyacophila evoluta
CAAACAAACAAAAACAAAAACGGCGAATGCGGGTTCGATTCCCCATCTGTCGGATATTAAAAATCCGAAAATGCAGGACTGGATAGTCATTGGGTTGAGCAATTTTCTGACAAACAATTCCCGTGAAAAATAATCAGTCGAGACGTCTTCACATTGCGAATATCCATATACTCCAATTTTAGAGTGGATATCTTCACTATATGTAGATCCATATGCTCCACTTTGGGAGCAAACATGATAGAAAAAAAAACAATTTAATGGTGATATTTAGGAATATATGGAATTTGTTGTAAGAATAGTGATAAGGAGAGTTTTTTCCATCTTCTGTAAAATGTTTCGTGCGGTATACGATGTATTGCTTTATCATAAAGAAAATCCTTTTTTTACGAGTCACACTTGTTTCTGCTATCGTTTTGAAACTCTCTTAAGGCATCCGCAACACATGATTGAGTCAGGCTTAATATCGATTTTTCACTTTATTTTCAATCAAACAGTTTTTAAGCAATTCTATGGATTTTATTTTACAAATATTTAATGTCAATCAACTGAATTATATAAATGTTAATTGGAAAACACCTCATTTTTATCAGGATCCCAACCAACCTCGTATGGGCCTCCGGCGTATCAAGGGCAAATTCATTGTGGGCCTATGTTTTCATACTCTGGCATTGCCGTAACAAAATCATATTTGACAAATTATTTAATTTTATATCACTAATTCTGTAAAAAAACATTATCATATCATTACAACAAAAGCTGAACTCTGACTATATTGAACAAATTCAACTAATTTTATCTGGTTAGCGTTTTTTCTGCATCAATTACTGACACTATGGATTTGGTCGCTGAAGTTGTTAACCAGTATAGCCAGAGGCAGAGATTGTGTCAAAGACACTGAATCTTGTCTAATTCATAAACATCTTCTTCACTATGTTTTCTCACATCGTTGCTTGTAATTTTTATAATATTTGGACTTCAGATCTAACCTAACCTAACCAGAGTATCATTTTTTAAATTAAGAGGTGTTGATATTTCATAAGACCAGTATATTTAAAGTGCTTATCAAGTCCTTAAAAGTGTCTACTTACAAATTAACGTTATCGCATTTGCATGTCAAAAACATATAATTTCAAGTAAAAGTGAATTATCACGTATCATTCTTATCATCATTCTTAAGATTGTGTTATGATAACTTCTCCCAATTCTTACTCCTAACTGATATGGTTTGCAATGTCATGTACTTCCGTAAATTTTAATCCAGTGACATGCAAGTCTATCTTTTGGTCGTCTTCTTTTTAACATACTTTTATATCGACTGTGGAAAGGAAAAAGGACACAACGCTCAATTTTTCAAAATAGCTTTTATTCGATAATCAGAATGTATACAACTTAATACACGGACTATCAAAAGGACATAAGCTGAAAGGGTCAAATTAGTGTATAAATGAAGTATTCAGTTTAAAAAAGGGATGAGCTGTTAAATATGCAACCAGGGAAAAGTCCTTCTTCCTAATAAACTTTATTGGTTTTTCTTGAATACCTTATTAAATTAATGTCGATTAAATAAAACACCAGTTTTAGTCTTGGTGCACTTCAAGGTTGTACCTATGTAACACTTTGACTATGGCTCAAAATCATTAAAGAAACGTTTTTGTGCCTCCTGTAAAAAAAAAAATATGTGGGTTACGTCGTTTCTCCTTTCCACGCTCGATATATTTATGTATAAATCTTTTAAATTCAATGATTTATCATTTTTCGTAATAAAAGTTTGAAATGCTAAAAAAGTAGTTTTTTTTTAAATTAATTATACATTTTGTTTACAAAAATAATAATAAATGGTAAAATTTATTTAATATTAACAGCTTTATTCAAGAGGATTAATATCCAAGTCAGAAAACTTCAAGTTTCCTGTATAATAGTATCCGAACAATTTTTAATGTCGGTACACATATACTATCAAACCGAAAATACATGTACATGACTGTTTGCCACAAAAGCTTTTCTCAAGCGGTAAACAATTGCGACGTAAAATAGCTGTAGATTATTTTTAATTTAACTGTGTTTTTTTTTAATTTCAAAATATCACCGATAATCAACAAAAGAGTGAAAATATTGTATAGAGACAAGTATAAAGGTTTAATTGTAATAACTTGATGAATAACATTAATTCGATTTAAGAATGAGTTCTAATCTATCTAGCTCGGCACATAATTTGATATTTTACTTATAATCGCAACTCTCAGCAATAAGGAGAAACCATTGGAGAATGAAAATAATGCAGTGTTTTCTGCAAAATCTCTACAGTTAACACCACTGCCTGCGCACACTACCTCAATAACACCGACGCCCCCCGCGACGTGAAAACACGGGGCCAATTAGTAGCAAGCCCTCCGGCGAACACCCATTGTTGCCCCATCACTCTGATACCTTTCCGTTTTAATATCAAAACACATGGGGGTGAGTAAAGATTTTAAATCGTTCAGATCTCATAAATTAAATATGTTTTTTATTCAATTTATAATACAATTCGTAAATTTCACAATTTAATGCTATAATCCTCATAAAAAATAGTCATTCAATAGATAACTAGGCAAAAACACTTTGGTTTATTTATAATACATTGAAAATACATCAAATAATTTACAATTGTGTTGTCTCCTGGTAGCGTAGTTGGTAGCGTGCGCGCCTAGCAATCCGGGGAATGCGGGTTCGACTCCCCATCTATAGGATTTATAAAAAAATCTGAAAATGCAGGACTGGATGCTCATTGGGTTGAGTAATGGTCTGACAAACAATTCTCGTGAAAAATAATCTATCAAGATGTCTTCACATTGCGAAGATCCATATACTCCTCTTTTGGAGTGGATATCTTTACGCTGTGTAGATCCATCTGCTCCACTTTGAGAGTGAGCATGGTAGAAAAAAACAATTTATTAACGAATTAAAATATAATGTCTTCCTTTTGATGGCTTTTAATTATGGTCACCCTGAATCTCATTCTTTAAACAATCTTTCAAAAACCTTTTTTTAGTTCATCTATAATTGCTCGTTTAATTGAGAATTATAAGCAAAACAAAAAAAGTATAAACAAAGAATTGTTTTCAATTATTTGTTTATAAGCTACGTACAAAGCAAATCTAATTATAAAATTTCATTAAAAGGAACCAATCGTGTCTTTGGTTTTTTCGTTGATATATCGACTGCGAAAAGGAAAAATAACGTAACCCGCACAGAACAAATTTTACAGAAGGAGCAAAAGGTATATTTAATAATTTTGGGCCAAAAGTCAAAATATTAACTAGACGCAACCTCAAAGCACATCATGAAGACTAAAAGTGGAGTTTTATTTACACAATTTGATATTAATTTAATAAGTTACTTGAGAAAAACCAATAATATTGATGTGGTGGAAGTCTTTAACCTGGTCGCAAATTTGACAGTCCATCCTTCTTTCAAACTTAAAAGTTATCTTTAGTTTAGATACTAATTTGGCATGTGCAGCTTATATTATTAAGTTAGAACGTGTATTAACTTGTACATATTGTGGTTTAAAAAAAACTATTAGCACTTGGAATGCGGGAACCGTAATATTACGCTATTGTGTACCCTAGTGGTTATCTGCCAGACTCGGAACGTTCCGTGCCTCATATTTTTAATATTTTGACAGCTAACTGTAGACAAATATCCTTACTACATTTTTATAAGAAAATCAGAAAACTCTCTTGCTCTATACTTCGTAAATGTCGTCACCCCTCATATCAATTCACAAGTGTGTTAAGTTTATTCTATCCTAGCCTGTCATTTTGGACCGAAATCATCTTCCTTGGCTTAGTATACTTTTTTTCAGTTTTGGTCAAATATTTTGAATACTTTCGTAAATTTTAAATGAGCTTATTAATGCCGATGAGGATTATATAACATTTTTTCTCAAACATTCAAAATTCGCAATATCTTAGTTTTAAGTGACAATTATATAACCTGTGACAATAATATAGTACTGAGATGTTGATAAATTGGTTTCGCATAAAATTTTCAGCACAATAAACATATAAATATTGAAATATTTAAAGTATTTTAGTAAATATGTTTATTTTCGCAAACGTTAAGCGCACTTTGCGAATTCGCCAAAAGTAACCCGCAGGTTAAGTGTTACTTAAGTAAAGGTTACGTCCTTTTTCCATTCTGCAGTTGATGTGTATCAAATACATTTCAAGACACATTTCACATATTTCTATTTCAAATACTTTAAATAGAAAATATATATTATTGTATGCTTTGAGGATAGAAGAAAATATTTATTTTACTTCATATTCAAAACTGACGCTGCAATTATCGACAGCTTGCCGACGCTAAAATTTGGATTACCCAAACGTTTTCCACGTGTCAAACTATTTTTATTTTACTCATTTGAACGTGAGTTGCTAAACTATCGTGAATAAATTTGCTAGCCATGTCAATTTCAATATTAACTAAGTGTATTATATGCTTGAACATTGTCAAAAAGAAACTAGCCTTTTTATAATAAAAAAATAATAAATTCACTAGTATTTTCCACTTACAGTGAAAATAAGAGTATTCTGTAAAAACATAAAATATTTATATAACATACTTTGAATATTTAAATGAGCAGTTTATTAATCAGTTAAAATATGTAAACAAGTGTTTCAAAATACTTTTTGTATTGACGTAAACGTTTTAATATTTACGTTATTACGTGTATAAACTGTGTGGACATTATTGCAACTAATATATCGATACAATATAATATTTAGAAGCTGTAGGCGTAAATAAATTACTTATTTTGTTGTAAAATAATCGAACCTAATAAGTAAAAGAAAACCGTAATGACTTGTAAAACTTTTCAAACCAGACTTTTTGTTAAATAATAATTATTATTGTTGCCTATCATTAGAGAGATGGTAACTCTTTCAAACATTGTATTTAAGAGTGCGTTTTTGTTATATGGAGAATAACAGCACAATACATACAATAATCTCTTGGTCGAAAATGAAAACTACGCATGCAAAACATTTCCATCTGTTCTAATAATACTTTTCTTAAATATTGACCAAATACATACTTTTAATTTTACATATGTACACAGAAAAAACTTTGATTAGTAAGAGTAATGATTTGAAAATGAAGGAACTCTTGATTAATCGCCATAGGTAATTAGAACTTTTCTGCAATTATTCTCAAGTAATAATGTACACATCAATGATGCTGAATCCTGATAAATTGTTTTTATTTGGTTAAATTTTTTTATATTATATTCGCTCCAAAGGTGGACCATATGGATCTACACAGTGTGAAGATATCCACTCCGAAAGTGGAGTATATGGATACCCGCAATGTGAAGACGTTTTTCACGAGAATTGTCTGTCAACCAATTGTTCGTCCCAATGAACATCCAGTCTTGCATTTTTAGATTATTTTAATCTGACAGATGAGGAATCGAACTCGCATTACCCGGGTTGCTAGGCTCACATGTTACCAAATACACTAACCGGGGAGACATAATAATTTTATATTGTAATGTACAATTGATATCAAACAACAAACACTTGAAATTGATATTTTTCCAAACATACTAACCCTCAACTGCAGTATATTTTAATTTCGACAGGGGATGAAGTTCACATTTGATAAGATCCATGCTTTAACAGTGGATACAAATCAAACTAGGAACCACGTTTTCGAATTTTCAACGGATGTTTTAAATGTTCATCTTGACATATTTTTGGCATAATTTTGACAAGCATGTCCTTTTTTTAGATCATGATATTGTCTGTAATACCAATCTAAAGTGATGAACAAGAAACCAAGTCAGTCGTTATTATTGATGATGTATTCAGAGTAAAACATTGTTATGTTTTAAAATCTCGTTTACCTAGATATTCAATTCCCGTTTGTTTCGCTGTCTGGCCCGCGTGCGCGAATAAAGAGCCTCTCACATAACAATGCGCCTGAGTTTACATGCAAAAAATATACTGCATACAATGGAAACATAACAGGCAAATACCTGAATGGAAATTACTATAAAACCTCTCTCTGCCAAAAGAACGAACTGTCGGTAAAACAGGTAGCCGTAAATTTCAGATTTATTAGTATTCAATGTTTAATAATTCAATAATGTTTCTTGATGTAAAACAAAATGGTAACGGATTCACCGGACCGAGTATATTTTAATTTACTTTGAAAAATAACGACATTCTTGAAAACGCCAGTTATAATTATAAACCGGAGATTTTCCAATTAAATGATAATTAATAACCCTAGCTTGAACTAGTAACTAGCATAATAAATGGTGTTAGACAATCACTAATTCAATTAATATTCGACGCTTATTATCCGCATATGATTTGTATGCATTTTAATAGTACTACGTTCTGGTGGGAAAACATGACATTAAATAAAAACTCGAATTAGATAATTTAGACTTTGAATGATTGTCTGACAACAAATCCTCGTAAAACTAATCCATCAATCTTCTGATCGTGATGATCCGAAAGCTCCATGTGCCTAGAAGCAGAAAGCATAAAAAATACAAATTTATTAAATCATTACAGCAGATAAGTTTATAAAATGTAATATTTACTACAACACACTCGCGTTTTATGAGTCTTTATACGTATACTTCATTTATGCTTGACAAATTATATTATGAAAACGAAACACGTGTTGTATTATATAATAAAATGTATATAGATAATACAGCGACTTTTAAAATGTTTTTTTTATTATGAAAATGAGTATGTGTCATTTTAATTTACGGTTAAACGATATAATTTTGACGTATTAGACAAAATACTTTAATATTTCTATTATCGATAGTAAAGACTTTGTAAAATAAAAAAACACGGATATTTGTTATGAACTTACGTGCACTTACTCATATTTAAAAAAATTGTTGCCAAAACAAAATATTGTAATATTTGATGTGAACATTTTTGTAAGAGCCCTTTTCAAATATTACCTTTACGGCGGATGGAACATCTGCCGTTTCCCGGAAACCGGAAACGCATTTTAATTTCCAAAAAAACTACAAAGAAAATATTTTACCGTTACAAACTTACATTGTCTTGATAAAATTTTATCATCCAGAGCTGCATTGTAATTAAAATAATTTTTTCAGACATTAAAAACAGTGATTCCAAATTTTTTTTTTTAATTATAATCTTTATTCACATTATTATTTACAATTAGATTTTTGAAATAAATAATGTCGATAGAGCCGAACAAATACTTGAAAGTTAAAACTTGCAAACTTCCATAAGTTTTTTTATTTTCATTCTGATAAAATCATAAAGATGGCGATAAGTTAAAATTGAGTAATAAGTAACGATCTATATGACTGTTTACAGTAATTTAATTATACAAAAATACATAATGTGATTAATACAAAAATACATAAGATGCCTTGACATTTTTTTTGGACTGATTAGACCATTGCTTCCCAAACTGATGGTTTGGCTGCAGATCTTCTGTGGAGGGCAGGGAATTTGTTTGCTTGCTGAATGTAACTCATTGAATGTTATTTGGAATATCTCGTTTTTTTTGCTCGGTAAATTCAACTCGTTGATTTTATTTGGGACTTCTCGTTTTTTGACATCTATAATTATTTACTCTGCGCGAATTATTGTTATTCAATCTAGAGGACCACGGCATGAAACGTTTGGGAATCACTGGATTAGACAACCATTCGACTGAATGGATCATCTATATTCTGCACAAAAGAAAATCTTTTTAATTGATGTAGTGCTGTGGGAATTGAACACGTGACATGGACTACTAAACGATTGACGATTATGTGGACTTATTATCTATTCTCCCAAAGCAATGGTTTTTATTATATAATATATACTGTTAACAACCAACTTAAATCTGAATTCGTATATATAAATACTTTTAATTCATATCGTCATATTGATATTACTTTCCGTCGATAGTATTTTTTATAAAAATTATACCGTTTTAATTTTTTTAGAGATATCCAATCTCATTCCACGTACTATCGAGATGACTGAAGTTGTGGATAATTATTATTCATAGATTTCCTGAAAAATTATATTCATACACGAGTGTAATATACCCCCATTTAACTTACCTACACACATATTAAGTTGTATGAAATGTATTTATTCACAAGGCTAGATCAAAGAGATCGCTGAAGCTTGCAAATCTCAAGTGCTGACAACCATTGTATTTTTATCTTAATTTTTACATGTCTAAATTATCTCATAATGGACAGTGTTGTGGAAATGAGAGGAAAATCTGTAAAAATGAAATCTTTTTAAATGAAGACTTTATAAATTTAACAGTAATCATTAAAAAAATAATAGGTTTTCTCTATGATCATCTATAGACTATCATAGAGAAGAATTTTTTTTTTTTTTACATTATTTAATTATTTTACTGAGGTACTTATTTAACTAATATCTCGCTTAAATTTCTATTTACATTTTTTTTTTAATAAAAATATACGTCAAATCATTGAAGACTATCAGATATGTTATACAGGAATTGTCGTGTAATCAGTCAGGCAACATTCTTTGATAGAATTTGCAATGATAGATGTGCTAAAAAAACTCAATACAAAGGCAAAATAAAGTGACATACACACAATAAAATATTACGATTTATAGGTTATGAATAAAATTTTATAAAAATTACAAATTAATTTTAAATAAGAACGTAAATATAAATGTTCTGCGGTGCGGGCGCTACTCGCTTTCTGATATCTCAAAATAGATCGAAAACTCTTTAGATGTTCGATTGTTTTGTACGTGGAAAGATTTGTTATTATTACCCATAATATGAGCGCTATGCAAGTTTTTATTGTTGAAAATAAATCACGATTATTCGCGAAAATGACAGACAGATGAAAGAAACATCTTTCGTGTTTGCGAATAAATACTTTAAATTCGTAAAATTTGTTGAGATTTAAAGGTTACGGTGCTGCATATGAATATTGTTTTACCCACTCGTGCCACGAAATAGAAACAATTTTTTTTACGCTTGTGGCTTGTTTATTATCAAATTAAAATTTACGTTATATTCAATAAATCGTCGCTGTACTTTTGATTATTTATCATGGTGTAATGTCTCCATTGTATACAATGACAAGATTCATAAATCGCGTCAAATTTCCTATAGTAAAGAATCTTCATAGATAATCGGAAACCTTCTTTTTTCCATAACAATTAATGACCTACAAGGATACAATGCAACTTTTTTTAACAAATAACAGCAGAAAAATAATAATGTCGACTAGCTGATCAAGTATTTTTCTTTTGGATTTTTTTTTAAATTATATCTAAGATCTGAGTGAATCTTTATTTTGTCTAAAATATGGATTTATAAATAACATGAAAATAAACAAAAATGTGGAATTTAAGCAAATTACTATTAATACAAAAGTATGTGTCTATGGTCAAAGTGTTAAATTTGAAATTGGAAAAATATTGTAATATTTTTTTCTTTCTAAATTGTTGTTGACATTATATCATAGCATCTCACTCTAATGCAAATAGTCAGTATATTCTTATTCCTATTACTAAAAAAAACGTCCTTAGATTGCCGATAACTGTTGGCGAAAAAAAATAATACCCGGAAAGTGTTTTTAGTGACATCTGACGGCCAATAGAATGAGAACATGATAAAAACAATAATTTTTTTAAAATTACCGAATTAATAAAATCGAAAATTTCGAGCGGTTCTGGTCGTGCATTTTATGTAAATAGCTACGTATTATATTGTCTATTTACGAAATTGTGTGAGTAGATATTGCTTCAAATAAACAAAGCACTTTTAGAGGCACGCCTATTCAAATATTATCTATTTACCTTTATAAAAGGGCGGCATTTTTGACGATTTTATTGTTTTGGGACTGTCGAAATAACATTTGAATAAGCCGCCCAAAGTATTAGACCTACAATTTGATTTTTTAAAATAAATACATTGTCTTCGAACATTTAAAAACAACTATGTTCACACAAAAATTGATTTAATTATTACATATTAACTGACGGTGGTCAATAGAAATTGATTTTAAATTCAACCGTCATAATTATTGTTATTTTATCATGTCATCTCCAAATGTAGAACATATGACTCTCCATACTCTGAAAGCTCATCTTGGTAGATTATTTTTCATAGGTACTAACTACTCTTGAGCCAATGACTCAACATGTTGGACATCGAAGTGCTGCATTTTAATTTGACTGCAGGTACAGAATTTGAATTTATAACTTCCGTAACGTATGCAAACTTACCAACTCAACCAGCAAGATAACCAAACTTATCACTAGATGAATTTTTTAAACATTTGAATCACTATTTACAATCTGGTTTGCATCATTAAGCCGTATGTATAGGAATATAAATTTTAACTAATCTTGCAAATAATAATGCACATCCTAAATTTGTAGTTTAAAATAAATTTTGGCAATACTATGCACTGCTTATCGTAAATAATAAAATCTTTGAACGGCTAATTTATAAAAGTGAGGCGAATTCAATGGAAAGAAAATTCAGAATGGATGAATTGCTTAAACTTAACTAAAAAATTGGAGATATAATTTAAGGCGACTAGATTGTGTATAAATAAAGCATCTTCGGGCCAAGAAGCAAATAGCGATGGAAGATGACAGGGGCAGAAAAGGGAATGAATACTATAGGCTGTGGAAGGGTTGTCTATAAAGGCAATGTAATACATTAAAATAAAATTAATTTATGGTAAAATATAACATTATTTTGTACTTTATTCAAAGCAAAACACAGAAAAATACTTAATAAGTAATGTAAATAATAATTATCCTATTAATGAAACATTTTGAGCATTAAGTTACTATTCTAACAATTTAATTACAGAAAGGGTTATGAAGTGTGAATGCTTTTACTTTATAACATACTGTTAATATATTAATATATCAGCTGAAAATAATGTAAAAAATATTGGATATTAAAAATAATGACTTTGAAATACAAACTGAATCCAGTCAAACCTAAATTAACTGTCTGATATTTAGTAATAATGTGGAAAAAAATAACACTCTGAAACCCTACAATATCTAACCATAGAACTCAATAATATACATAGTAGACAAAATAAAATACATATTTGGATGGAAAAGTCTCAATTTAAATGTCACAGAAAAACATACGTTGCATATACGCAAAGATTACTACCAAATGAGAGGTCTATAAAATAAAGAATATTTTATAGACCCTGACCACCCACTGTGTACTCTGCACTGTTAATAGGTGGATCCGGTTAAATAGCAACTCAAGTACTCAAGTGTATGGTAAACAGGCTCAACCATCCCATTTATTAATTTTAAGAGCTCTTCAGAGTAGCCAGAAACATTTAAAAACCAATAACATAGTTAATAAAAATGCCAATTTACAACATTCTAAAGGAAAAATATAATTGGTAAAAAATAAATATAAATTAGTTTCCCTGGTAGCGTAGAGGTATACAAGTTCGATCCCCAAATCTGTCAGATTTTTAAAAAATCTGAAAATGCAGGACCAATGGGTTGAGCAATTGTCCGACAAATAATTAAAAAATGAAAACAAGTGAAAAATAATCTTCCAAGACATCTCTTCATATTGCGGAGATCTATATCCTCTACTTTCAGAGCGGATATCTTCACGCTGTGTAAATCCGGATTTACGGAGTGAACATGGTAAAAAAAAAAATTAATAAATTATACACATAACAAACACTGACAAAAAAAATATTTGTCTTAAAAACGCTAACGAGCTTAACACTTAGGAATTGTTTTAGTCCATACAACTGTCCAGAATAATTACACTATTGGAACTATTATCATCCATGAGCGACTGACTAATCCACGCCGGCTTCGGTAGGGTGGAAGAGTATGAAGTGTCGTCAGGTGGCAGCGGAATCGGATGTCAAGTTGTGTTGCTAGCATGGTACAATCCCGCCAGAGCTTCTTGCAAGGCCCGAAGACAGGCCAGATGAGATCCATAACCCCCAGCTTTTTCTGTGATAGTTTCTGGTCTGTAGAAAGATAAAATCATGATTAAATTCTACCGTAATGTTTACATATAACATAAATAAAAACTTGTGGAAATATTATGATATAAAATATTCATGTAAATATTGCTCAAATCTTAAAAAATACGTAACAAAAAAGAGTAGATCACGAAAAGACAGAAAGAGCATTAAGAGAACTTGACCTATAATACTTGACATTGGCACTGTTACCAATAAAGAGTGGCAGCTCATTCAGTATTGAACTCACATGTATGATGAGTATCAGTTTTCCTATAATTATAAAACAATGGTATGGCTATGAAACTTCATAGTGCATAAAAACAAATTAAATTATTTCTTATTGACTACATCCATTTCATGGCATGGTGAAGCATACAGCCACTACACGGTGAGTCCAGGATTCTCTATTACCCAGCAATCGCTTTGTTTTTTGTCATATCGGTATCATTTAATTCCATTTAATACATCATATGAATAGCAACTAATAGTCTCCCAAAATGCTAGAACCCCATCAGAAGAAAGAAAAGACAGACAGGGTAGCGACTCTTGTAAAGTTATGCATCCCCATTCAATATCACTGTATAATTTTTGTTAATAACTGCTTGGTCTGTTCTCTGTGAAATCAAACCAATTTACTCCCTATATTCACAACACAGAAAATCATGGTATGACACCAAAAAAATCTTGTACAATCACAATTTTTATAAAGATCTGATAATCGAAAAATGATTATGAATATGTAAGATATATCAAGACAAGATGGTTTCTATTTATTACTACTGTACCTGACATGATTCATGAATCCAGAAGGTACGAGATCCCATCTAGAGGGTGGCGGCGGACCTTCTAAGAGAGGAGGACTTAGCGGTTTATACACAAATAGGGGTCCTTCAGATATTTGTGGTAATGGTGGGATAGCTCCCCTTCCCCTCGTAAATTGTACACCACTCGAAAACTGTGTTTGCTATAAGATAATTAATAAAATTGATGTATTAAAATTACAATGTGCAAGAACAACAGCCATGTTTATATGTCAGTTGAAGTGAATTGTATTTCTACAAAGCATTTTTTTTTATTTCAATATCCAGGGAATATTATATCTCTATCACCATGATAAGTACCACGATAAGTACGATAACAGTACATAAACTTTACACACCTTAATAATTGGTACAACTAATTTTGCCTCTTCTTTGGCGGCTATGGCATTTTGGGCGAAAGTATTAATTATGTTTTTAGCATTCTCTTGTGAAAACATCAGTTCATCAATCAAAGCCTCTTTCTCTCGCAGTTTTTGCCGTTTGGCTTCCTTCTCTAATCTCACCAAATCAGCTTTCCTCAATTCTTCTTCTTGCTTTTCAATTTCTAATATTTCTTCCAGTTCTATTTCTTCACGTCCTGTGAAAAGGTAGCAATGTAAAGATAATGTCGGTGTACAGATAAACATTTAAAAACAAGTGCAAATTCTTAAATAAGGTGAACTCATATGTGAGTCCTACGTCATAAATTTTTTTTCTATGACAAATAACTGGGTTACAATTTAGATTAATTTTGAATGTTAACGAGAGACGATAAAATATTATTTCACATTTGCCCGTGAAATTCGTTGATTCTAAATGTGATTCTAAAATTATAAGAGATTTTCAAAAACTGAGGGTTAATGCCTTTTGCCTAAACAGGGCCGATATCTTTCTAGTAAATCAACTACAACTATCAAATATTTTTCTAACACAACCATACCTGCTCTGGACTTATTTTTCATTATCAAATCCTTATTATCTTTCTTGTACTGCTCAATTCTTTTATTTGTAGAAATGATCTCAATATTGTTTGTCAAATTGAATATGATTGTTTCAATTTCTTCGAGATAATCATTGTATTCCTTCAAGGTTATAAAATCTTCTTCTTTCTTGTTATAGTCTTTCAAAACTCTCTTCCTTATGTCTACCTCTTTCTCTACTTTAGCATCTTCGAAAAGTTGCACTCGAAAATTACTTCGTCGGAGGGGTACATTACAATCGGGACAAGACCCAGAACCTAGAATTCACATTCAAAAATATTTTTTATTTCTGGTTGGTTTAAATCTATTTATTTAAAGAGTAAAATATTAAATATCAACATACTATTGTGGGGGGTGGCATAGAATGAATATAATTCATAAGAACTCAACAAGGGTGTAATCAAAATTTGTTTGTTTCTTACAGTAGTTGAGAGATAATATTAAATTTTGTCAACAAAAGAAAATATTGGTAAATAACCTTTCAAAAACAGCAAATCGACGCAACTTTCGCACAATGCATGCCCGCATACGTTTACCATCAACTTAAGAGACGGGTTCCTGTATTTTGTAGTTTTGCATCTCGGGCACGCCTGATCATCCATATTGTTGACTATTAAATTAACATACAAATTTGAAGTGTGCTCAAAATTATACTTCGTATTTAGTTAAAGATTCGAATTTCGAATTAATTTACGGCCCCCGTGCTGTTGGTTTGACAGATTGCTTAAGTGTTGCCAGCTGTACTGACAAAAGGAAATAAAATTTTGATCGGAACATAATACGACATAGTATGTTGTACAATAAATATATACATAATCATAAATTTAAATTTATAAAAACACAATATTTATGCGATATGTGTATAATGTATTTGCTAAGATAATCTGTGTTTATTTTATTTTTTTTATCTTATAAGGTATAATTCATTCTTATTGTGCAGCCCTACAAAATTAAGTAATCAACAATTTTTTTATTTATGTTTGGCAACCCTACTTGGTATCAAGCTGTCAAAATATCGGAGATTTAAGTTATAACCGCTGAATAAATTAATACATAATAAATATTTTTTCAAAATGAGATTGTTAACTAGATGTTTATACACGAATCGATGTTACAAAACTTGCAGACACGTTTTAAGTAACAATCAATTATATTCGAACCAAAATACTGATATTGGATATGTGTCTTTAACCTCAAAGTCAAATGATTTTAAGTTATTTAAAAGGTGTTTTTCTGAGTCCACTCTTCCATCTGATGGTTTGAAAAGCCTTCCAACGCTTATGGAATTTCCAAAAATAGCTTGGCCTTCATTGATTCAGACGGGAAAAAATTGGATCTTCACTAAATTTATAATTAAGCCCCATTTGGATCCAAATTTTAGAATGCCAGAATTTATTGAAGGATCAAAGCAGGCTGTCGAGGTATGTAGCCGATTGCTATAATGCTTTAATAGTCACATTATATCGTAATTTATATGGGTAAAGGTGCATTTCACGCCGGTCTGAGAAGTTGGTTCATAGGATTTTCGCAAAACCCGTTCTTATGGTGGCACACGATTAACAAACATGTCTGATAGAAAGTGCAGTACGATGATGATTACAGACAGTAGAATATCAACTTTTTTCTCCTGTGTTTACCAGTCTGCAAAATAGAAAGTGTTGTATCATTTATGCTTTGTTTACATTGTAGCAGACACATTGAAAATGCGCGTGACATACCAATGTCCAACATTTTTTGAAACAAATGCATCAGAAACGTACAGGCATGTAGGCGTAAAATTCACTCAGCAATACCAATAGTAAATATGTGTAATTCTGTCCAGGTTATCTCAACAGCAATGGGTGAAAGTGACTTTAAAACACTGGAGAATCTAGTATCAAAGGAGGCATATGAAGAACTTCATAACTCTGTTTCCAAAATGTCTGTTGCGGAACGGGAACAATTGATGATTTCCAAGGAAGACATTTATTTCAGTTTCCCATTTCAAGTTAGTGTTTTTTTTTTAATGAATTAATTTAAAGTAAAACTTATTCCATTTATTGATTTTTGCAGTTCTATTTCATTTTAATATATACTACTTAAAACCTAATTTCATTTACTTCTCGCAAGTTTCACCAAATAGGTAACAGGTTAATCACCATTTTCTTTAAAAGGTAGAGTTCATTTACAAATTTAATGAAAATAATAGTTCTTCTTAAATCTTAATTTTTTTGAAAATTAAGATTTTATGTCTATAGTACATTTTTGTTTTCATTTTCAAATAAATCAGTCACCTTTTTTCCAACGTTGAGAATTTTTGCAGGTTTCATTTGGATGTTGACTGAATGCGCTTAATTCAATGGTGACATGAGATATAATTTTACTTTTTACGTCTTAGGTCGGTGTGATGTTTAATGATGATGAAAAAAGATGGGTTGAAATCACAATGTGTTATCACACACTCCGAGGGTATAAGCTTATAAAAGAAAGAGGGGACTCACCACCTATGTCATTAGGGTGAGTATTAAAAATAACATAACAAATTTGAAAATGCATAGATTGGGAATAAGCTTTTAATTTAAAGCAACATGACAAATAACTAAATCTACCCCAATACGGAACACACAACATATACAGTGTAGTGGTATGTTTACAATTAATTATTGGTGGCTCAATCAAGCTGATCGACTGTATTTCACTATTTTAAATATTTGTACATTTATTATGCTTACAAATATAAAATATAAACTATATCTATTATCACTCTTGATATTGTTTCAGCTATGTAAATCTAACTTAACTGCTTTACTTGGGATGAGTAAAATATTAAACAATCATATTTTCACTAAAATTCAGAACTACCCTATGTCACACTGGACTTAATTTACAGGAGAGCCATCTGAAAAATATTATAATACATACATTTTTGTGATCGTCTTTGTAAAAACTTTTCTTTTGCATATTTTTTTGTAAACATATATATTATCCATAAGAGTAAGTAAATATGTTTTGGATTGTTCTGAAATAAAAAAAATAATAAGTATAAAATTTATTTATTTCAGATTCGATCCAGAATACCAAAAGAAATTATACGTATGCAATTATAGATTTATTAGAGATTATACAAAAGGAGTGGCAGACTCCAGTTGGGTTGTAAATGTTGTAAATCATTATAGAACGAGTGATTTAAAAATGCAGTAACATAGATTGCGTTTCTGGTCAAGAATGGGGGAACACCACTGGATAAGCTTATTAATAAACCTTTCACAACACTCTAAATAACATAGAATCGTCCAGTCATATATAGCCGAACTTGTCAATGCGAGTTATATTGAAATTTTGCCACAATGGTAAATAATCATGTGAGTGATTACTAGCAAAAGTATTTTTTTATCAACTGTATGTAGCTAATCATTGATGTAGCTAGCATAAAGAACAAAACTCTTTATTTTTTTCTCAAAGATAAACACTCACTGCCATCATCAACTTATTTATCTCTATCAGAAGGATTGTAAGAAGTTGATGATTCCTTCATATGCCTAAAATTTCAATTTGCATGATTGGTATTACATCAGTGTCGTATCGAGTGAAAGAATCGTCCGTCAATAAAACCATATAAGAAATATCTTATCTAATTACTAAAAAATGGCTGCATGACAGTGAACAAAATATTTGCCCCTTTGTTCTCCAATTTTGTGAGTTCTTTCTTCAGATCAAAAATTTAACAGCTATGTTACTATGATATTTACCTCTCCCCATGGTGTGAAGTCTTTATACTTCTATTGTTATAGATTGTTTCTCATGTTATTATGTTTGTATATACTTAAATTAATAAGATGTTGTTTCAAAGTAGAGTGAATATTTTCTAGATTTAACTAAACTTAGTTGCATCATTATTATCATTTTACTTAATATTATTACGAGAAAAACAATAATCTCTTGAATTTTCACTCTATCAAATCTAAATGCAATCAGCATTATTATCGGCAAAGTAATTTTAACCTCAAAACAAAAAAGAAATGTTATCATTTCTGCTTCCTAGATATAGTATATTGATTCCCAGAGTGAAAATATTTTGACGGTTATCTCAACTTATTGATTTTTATAATTATATATGAAAAGACAATAAAAAAATATTCTTCTCACTCAAAAAAAATTTCTCAATACGGAGATATCTGGACGGATTATTTTTACGAACACTACATTATTCATTTGCTTGACATATTAGCCATTGTCTCGCATCAAAAACTGTGAAAAGGTTAGATCTTCCAATCCACTGACTATAATATATGAAGTCGGCATCTATTATTGTTTTATGATATGGCCTTTAATAAATTTTATCTAGTTTTTGGCAGTATGACATATTGTCAAAGTTCTCATTGTGCATAAATGTTTGGTTAAACAATCATAACACTTTGTTAACATCGTTACTATGGACTTTTATTTTTTATTTTTCTAATATTGTGAAGTATACTCGTAGTAAAATTGTCATGAATTCTGCAGTAAAAGGATCTTTTCAAACCTAAAAAAATATTACCAAATCACAGTATAATTGTGTCATTGAGTTCTACTAGATTCAAGACCAACAGTAAAGGTTGAGCATTCAGCTAAACAGTATTTCAAATGCTAAACGTTACCTTTACCGTTGGTCATAAATCCAGAGTACTTTTTGCAACTCAATCATTCAATTGAAAATTTTGAATTTAAATCTTGTCAATATTATATTCAACATTAACATTCAAATCTTCTGCGGCATTTCGTTATGGATTTATCTAGGGTTATTGTCATATAATATGTATTGTAATTGGTATGATTACAGACAAACAACACAGTCTAGCAGTTACAATACTTTGTAATCATTTTATCTTTTATTTACTGTTTTATTTATCTCCAAATGTGTATTTAAATAGTTTGGAAACTTGCCTAAATGACAATAAAATATTTACAAAAATATTTCAGTCGTTTGACAAGGTATCCATATTTTTTCTCCTGTTTGTAAAATAATATAAAGAACTGATAAGCTTTACAATTAAATAATTATAAAAAACGATAGTTTGTTTTAATCTATTACCATCAGACATCAGACCACAACTAGATTAAAATCTACTGTCAGTAAAATATTTTAGATAGTAAATTGACTTCTACAAACTATTGAGATACCAACATATTGGAAGCATACAGTGACATGATATTAAAGATATTATTATCTTAAGTATTGACACCTCCAGGTAAAATATATATAGATACTTAATATTATTTGACAGCGCAGATATCTGTAACTAATTGAGAAAGGTAAAATGTCATATCACCAATTCATTAGATTATACTTATATTTACTGTCTCCAAAAATACCACCCACCTAGAAAAGAAGCTCTATCATAGTTTTAAAATAAGGCCTACCCCGAAAATAAGACCTAGTCAAAAACTTGATACAAGCTCCATCTAAGAAGATTGATAACATGGTTCAACCTGGAGGATACTGAAGTGATTAAATGAACATTTTTGCATTCAAATCCTTTGTTGATGGCATCGACTTTTCTAAATACCGTCTGTCCAATATGGATGTCATAAGATTTTTCCCATAAACATGTAAGTCCTACCCAGAAAATATCTAGTGGAGGGTTTTCTAAAACTATGTTCCGTAAAACCCTGTTCTACTGTGATTTGGTGCAAAATTGCCAGTTAGTGGGTTTTGTATGACAGTACAGGCGGACCTCGACTTTCGCACATGATTGGTTCCTAAAAATGTGTGCGAAAG